>VYXD01013944.1:944959-998946 GCA_013397195.1 Hylia prasina
TTTTACGCAAAGTACTTTTTATATGCCATGAACCTAGAACTCTATCATGGTTAAGCTGAAGTTTTAAAGCTCTCACTTCAGCAATACTAGCCTTCATCTACTCAAGATGAAATACATACATTTGTAATATCTTATTTACAGCTCCCTGCAGGTAACTCTGAACTCCTTTCTTGTAAAGATGCAAAAGCCATCACTTGACAGATTGTAGGATGACTTTTCTTGCATGCAAATGTTCTGGAGAAGGAGGAAAAAAGTGCCTGTCAAATAGACACAATTTTATAGAAAGAGAAATTAATACAGGAAAGCCAAAACTAAACAAGGTTTATCCTGGCAGGTAGCTGTTTTGCTATTGAAGGTTTTCTCCCTGTGACAGCCTCCTATGCCTTTCACATAACAGACAAGGCTGGAAAAATTCGTGTCCCTTTTTGTCCTCTCTGAATGGAAGTCAGTACGAGGAATGAGGAATGGTGGGTGCCACTTCCCACCCGGAGAGTGTGTTGGGGTCTGGTACCCTGCAAGGGCTGGACCTTTTTCTCTTTTTTATATATATATATATATATAGGAAGATCCTGGAAGATTGTGGTTTTCCGGAGCAAAAGATTTGAGGTGATTGCAGATATTTAAATATTTAGCTCTACAGAGAAATGCCAAATTAATTTTCAAAAGTACCTGGTGGGAGTGAAGCAGTTTTGAAGAACTCTATGGTTATCTGTTTCCCATTTAGCCATGCGGTTTCATTGGAAAATCTCTTGGAAAAACACTACTGCTTTCCTGCTGCAGTTACAGTCCATAGTGACCAGTGATTCCACATTTTGATTAATGAGCCATAGACAGCTTTAGCCTGGTGTAATGCTTTTTTTGTTGTTTGTTTTGGTTTTGTTTTTAATAATCTTGTGCATGTAAATAAATTATTTCGGTGTTCAAGTATTGCTCTCCAAAGGAAAGGTCACACCTTAATTTTGGACTATTATATAAAAGGCTTTGCATCTCCCTGCAGCATCAAATATAAGGAGAAAATGTTAACACCTTATGAATGCTAAACTAATGAAGAGTGGTATAGTTGAGATTTTGAACATGTAGCAATTAAGGCCAGTTTGTTCTTTTAATTAGCTTGTATGTAAGTGAATCGAGGGAAACATTTTCCATTACTTAAGACACAGTGTTGAAAGCATATCTAGTAACTTAGAGAATGAGACCAGAAAGCTGTGAATGTCATCAAATTTGATCTTCTATGTCTTCTTCAGAAGCAGACAATTGGAAACATTATTCATTTTTCTTGTGTTTACCAAAAGCTTGAAATAATTGATAAATAATACACCTTTTATTTCTCAATGCATCCTCTTTAACATTTTAATCTTTCAAGCTAAGGGACTTCCTAGTGCTTATTTGTACCTGTTTTTCTACTGTATTAATGTGTACATTTTATGCCAGATTTATAAAACTTCACAAACTTAGTGTCATTGTTTATTCAGTGTGTGTTGAAAATAGGAGGGATTTAAAAAGAAGATAAAATGTGCTGCTTTCTCTATGATCCCATGGAAGCTGCTGCATCCATAGGGATGGATTATTGCCATAGCACCAATGCACGTGGTGAACCCACTGACCCCTCCTGTGGGTCAGTTCTTATATGACTCGTCAATGAATTAAGAGCTAATATGATGACTTTTTTTGGTGACAATATGATTTGATTACCTCTACATTTCCCTCTTTCTGTCTTTCTTTCTTTCTTTCTTTCCCAAACAGGGATCACAACGGTGCTGACCATGACAACACTGAGTACGATTGCAAGGAAGTCACTCCCAAAGGTTTCCTATGTGACAGCAATGGACCTTTTTGTTTCAGTTTGCTTTATTTTTGTGTTTGCTGCCTTGATGGAATATGGCACCTTACATTACTTTACCAGCAACAGAAAAGGGGACAAAGGAAAAGAAAAGAAGACAAAATCTAAGCCATCAGTAAGTTTAGTCAAACAAGAAAAAAAAAAAAGAGAAATACAGAGTGGTTTTTATTGTAGCATTCATTTTGAAAGACTGCTTCTTAGGCAGAAAAGCTAAGATAGCTTTCAAAGATAATTAACACTAATATTTATTTTTTCATTTTGTTGCAGTTGGGGGCTTGTACTAATTTTGTGTAAATACAACTAGTGAGCAAAGGGTTTGGATGATTTCATATATGTGAATGAAGACACATGAGCCTAAGGTGGAGAGTGGTTTGATATAATATTCCATGCCCTTGGTGCTTCTAGAACTGCCCAGGAAGTGTGACCCCACAGAGATGATTCTGTAGGGGCACAGTGCTTCTGAAAACAGCACCTGGCAGAGAACCTCAGCTAAAACTGTGTAGCAGTAAAGATAATGTGAATGGACTGAAGGTATGAGGATTTCTCTGGATCTAACTTAAGTCTTACAAAACTTTGCAAAGGAAAAAAATGCTTATTATTGGCCAGTATTCTGAATCCCGCTACAGAAATTCTATCTTAACTATTTTCTAAATCGGCTTCCATTTTTCTTTCTGGTAAATGAACCTTCTCCTTTTAAAGCTGATGTTTTTATGGTAAAGCTCCACACATTTCAGAATCAAGTATTATTCAATTTTAAGCGGCTTTCGGTTTGTATAGTAAGAACACTGTAATTTCCAAAGACTTTATTGTTGGAAGTCAGTACAAATATTTAAAGGTAGTCTTTAAAGTAAGAAAACATAGGAGAGGATAAGAGGAAGGAAAATGTTATAAAGCCCCTTTCCAAATCATCTCATCAAAAGATGCAGGAGCATACCTGAACCATAATACTAGTTGCTTTTTCTGGATGAAGGCTGAATATGCCTTGTATGAGGTGAAACAGAAATTGATATAAAACTACAGAAGCAATTGCAGATATGGAAGTGCAGAAATCCTTTTATGAACCATACCCATTCTGCAACACATGTCAGCAAGAACTGGTGCCCCCATTCTGAGCAGCACTGCTGTGGGCCTCTCTCTTATGTGGGCACTCCGAGGCTGTTGGGGCTTGATGGCAGGGAAACAAGAGCCTTAGGATTCACTTGGTGAGCTGGTCCAAGGGGATCAGCTGTGTGTTTAGGATAAGGCTAGTGGTGAAGTATTAATACTTCTCTGTGCTGTCTTGGTCAGACATCACTCTGAGCCTCAGGGAATCTGGCACAGCCAGGAAAACTGGAAAATGGAAACCTGAAACCTGCTTCCTGTTAGCAGTAGAAAGAAATGTGGGCACAACAGGAGGGGCAGAATGCAGACTTTGGCAAGGGCCACAGCTGAGTTATGAGGGAGGGTAAAAGGTAACAGAGGATGTGGGTGTCCCAGTGTCAGCACAGCAGATTCAATTTCAGGTTGCTGCTGCAACAAGGTTTCAGCAACGCTTAGAGAACTGAGTAGATCTACTCTTGGCATAGAGAAGATGAAGGTATCAGGAAATACTGCTTTCTTCAAACCAGGCAGATATTAAAGATCAGCTGCTGACAAATCAAAAGACACTGAAGTAGTTTGCAAGTATGCTCTATTGAATGAAATAATGACACACTGCAGAATCTGTTCACACATCACCCACGTGTGCAATAATCTGCCAAGTGATTTGAGATTTTCAGTGCATATGAAAATTTTAAATGTAGAATAGTGATGAGATAGAAACTATGAAACTTACTGAATAAATAGCTGGAATTTGCACTAAGATTAAAATTAGCAATAAGACTAAAAATACTGTTCAATTATGTTTTACTGGGTTCTTAAAGGATGCTTTTTATTTCTAAGAAGTTGAACAAAGAAATATTTTTGCACAGAATTCTTTAAACATGTTATAGCTATAAGACCATTAAGACCATACAAAATAAAGAGATTACACTAAAAATGGGAGAATTAAATTTATTATGCTTAGATGCAAGGATTCTAACTTGCTAGGAGTTTTTCTGGTGCTGTTTTATAAAAAGCTGTAACTTTTCTTGCTCAAATAAACAAAGAAGGCATCTAATTAGTTAATGGGAAATCATACCATTACAAATACTTTTCTTTATTTTCTTCTTTTTTTTTTCCTTTTTCCCCCTTTTTTTTTGTCAAACACTTCTATTAATTCTTTTTTTCTTGTAGTTATGGATATGTAACTCAAAAGAACAGTTTAATTTTAAAAGTCAGTTTAATTCCTTCTGAAAACCCATTTACAAGTGTTTTTTTCCTTGGGAAGCTTCCCTTGCCTAGATATTCTATTTCTATTGCAAAATTCAAGAAATGCTTACTATTCCAGGAACTGATGCCAATAAGCCACAATAAATGATCTTGTGAAAAAAATGGTGAGATTTTACAAATGATTACAGCAGTTTTATCTTAGAAAATATGTGCTGGCATCATTCAAGAAAGGTTGTATGAATTGGCTTATGCAAATCCACATTAGTAAGGATAATGAGTTTGGAAGGAAAGATTAAACTTAATTAGTTGTGGATCTTGTTCTGATCATCATTTCACCTGAAATGAATGTATCATATGTGCCATGATCTCCACAGAAAATGGCTTTCTTTTGTACTTCGTGTTATTTCAGAATAATTGGGGTTTGATCCTATCAGACTGTATTACAAATGATCTCACAATACATGGAATTCTATCTACAATTTCAGTAGACATATCCATAAAATCAGCATGTACTTCTATATCTACATGCTGTGGGTGTTTTGTTGTTTTGTTTTGGGTTTTTTTTCAGTTCCTGCCAGTTTATACAAAGGAATTTCTTGTGAAGTGTTGATCTTTTTTTCTCTTTTCCCTCACATTACCTCTTACACACTAAGACACTTACCTCTTATGTATTTCCTGTAGGTAGTTAAGCCTACAGGATGACTGTGTCTGCCTCTCCCAAGCCACCTCTTCAAACTTGTAATTCAGTAGCCACCTCCAGTCTGTGCTGGTGATGTGAACAGTGGAAAGCAGTACCGTAGTTTTTTTTCCTTCTCCCATGGTGTTTCTGTGTTGAGGATTCCTGTTTTACCCCACTAGTAGAAACAACTCATGCCATAAATCTTACATGGGCAAAACCAACAGTGAGAAAAATGTTGTAAAACCAGAGTAGGTGTGAATCAGAAATAGGCATCTTTCCCTGTTTATCTTCAGCAGAATAAAGATTTTTTTTCTTAAATTCAAAAACAATTGAACTTATTTTTCATGTTTTATAAAAATAAGCCCTCTTTGTAATGCCTCAGATTAGGATAGAAGCATGTAACTCCCGTTTCTTAGTATTGTCAGTATTTTATCATAACTGAAAAGAATAATGAGGTCCTTTAGGATGATAATTAGCTCCCTAGGTCATCATGTATAATAAGTTTTGAAACAGCAGTCTGTGTCAAACTTTCTCTGGTGAAGACGCTTATTAAATAAAGCTATTTGAAAATATGGTGGATACTGCACTGCATTAACACCATCCCTTGAAATATTGGGTAAAATGCCCCTGAACCAAAAGAATGTCACCTTAATATATAGACTTTGTGTACTGGCCAAAGTAATTCCCAGGAAGAGGGACAACAGGACTTTAAAGCATAACAAGAAGCTAAATGATGGCTTCCCACTTTCCATATTTTTACATGTATTTTCATTGCCTATCGTATAATTGGTTAAGAGAACTTAAATATCCAGTTAGATTTTCTCACTGCTTCCTTTCCTGCTGTTTTATGTCCTTACATGACAAAACATGAAGAATGTAGAAAAGAGAACACAATATAAGAGTAGTGTTAATGGAACCCTTCTCTTAGGTCTAAAGATTTCAAAAGAGATATCAAATGTGGGGTGGGGTAAGTTGAAAGAGGATTATGAAATAGTTTAAAACAGCCATGAGATTTAGAAAGAGAAGATAAAGGACAGATGAAGAAAGAAAATATCTTTTGAAACAATCAGAGGAAAACAAGGATGATGCGTAAAAAACTGTGGAGAGACAAAGAAATAAAAGGGGAAAAGGTGGGTTATGTTAGTGTGAGTAAAAGGAGGGTAGAAAGGCAAAAGCCACTAGTAAGGGAATAGCAAACACTGTATATATACTAGGCAATAAGCCACCCAAGTTTTTTCAATGAGAATTATTAACATATATTACACTGAGTTTTTATCAGATACAAGAAGGTTGTTATGCCCAGAGAAAGTGAAAGTAGGAATTAAGAGCTGAATTAATCAGTGACTTGAGTGGCATTCTCCTAAGGAGTCATGTCTTGGATTCTAAAATGGGGCTGTATTGTTTAGGAATTTAACATCTGAGGGTTAGATGGCATAGCCTGGCCTTATGTGCCTCAGTCTGTTAAACTTCACCAGTGATGCTGTGCTAAACCCATTAGTTTTTTTTACTTTTGTGAAAATGTAGCTTCCAGAAACATATCCAGCCTCTTTCTAAAGACTCCAAAAGATGGGAGGACCATCATTCCTTACTTAGTGATGATTATAAGTCTGCTTATGGACTTGGTTGTGACCCAGTTGTCAAGAAGTGACTAACTTCAAAATGTTTGTCTGTGTTGTGTAGATGGGAACAGCTAACCCTGTCTGTGTAACTAATTATCTACTATTTGCAAATGCCAGCACAACCAAATTTTCACTGCGGCAGGTGAAAGTCATTCATGATCTTTTGCCTGCATGCACTAATTACATACAGCCGTTCATCACTTTCTAAGCTATCTAAACTGTTTTCTTTAATACAAGAATTTCTGTACATTGTACTGAAGGTGATTATATTGCCAGGGAAAGCCTATGGAATTACTTAATGTGAGGATAAAACCACATACAACTATATTTTCCTTTTTTTTTTTTTTTCCTTAAGAAACCACCTGCAATTGCTGTTCGACCTGGATCAACACTAATTCCAATTAATAACATTAATCATCTCCCTGAACGTGATGATGATTATGGATATGAGTGCCTAGAAGGAAAAGACTGTGCTAGTTTCTTTTGTTGTTTTGAAGACTGCCGCACAGGATCTTGGCGAGAAGGAAGAATACACATCCGTATAGCAAAAATTGACTCCTATTCTCGAATCTTCTTTCCAACTGCCTTTGCATTGTTCAATCTGGTTTACTGGATTGGCTATCTTTATCTGTAAATTTCAGAGGTTTGACAAACTCAGAAAAAAAATACTAATTGAATAGTCATTAATACTTTTATCTGAGCAAAGATTAGAGCTGGTCCAAAATGACTCAAATTGTTTGTATGCTTTAAAAATTTGAAACAATGAGAGAAAATATGATGATGTAGTCTCCCTCTTGTGATCAACTGTAGAACTGATACTGGTATTTTGAAGAGAACATTCTAAAATATATATCCCTAAGATTTATCTTTCCTGAACACACGTACATACATTTTTTTCCAACTCTAAGAAAATGTAGATTCACAGGCTATGCTATTTAACTGGACTATCCTACATAAGCTCTCAATTTTAATCCTAAATGATAATGCAGAAGGATTTTGTAGCATCTCTTACACCTTTACAAAGAAAGCCTTAATTAAATGGGATTAGTTACTCTCATCCATTTCATTCATAAGGTGATGATTTTTTTAATCCCTAATTTTAAAAAGTTAAAATGTAACATTTTTCTTTTCAATCAGCCATTTGTTCCCTCCAGTATGTTAAAAAATGTGATTAGATGATAATTAATCAATTCAGATTTATACAGAATGCACATATTAGAGCAGCAAGGAATGGATATAACAAAACACCCAAGGGTAATTCTGAGCTTGTCTTATCCTGACCATGGATACAGACTTTTGGATTTCAACCTTAGATTACATTTATATCTGTGCTCCATTTCCTGTTACTTCACTGTCATGAGTTCCCTGGAGTTGTCCAAGAGGTCTACAGCTTTCAGAAATTCTTATCCAGCTGCCATTGCTTGTTCATTTCATGGAAGACACACTGATGTTGGCCAAGATTCTGGCCATTAAGCATAATGATCTTCACATACTCAGTGTTGGAGAAAAAGTCAAAACCCTGCATTGGGAAGAATTTGTATCAATAGAATTTGGAAGGCCTGCAACAGTGTTATAGTCCTTTTACTCAAAGTCACTGTGTTAAATCCCCAGTCCCAAGAGTGCAGTGCGTGATCTGGCCCACTTTGCATGCAGCATGGTTCTGTAGAATTGGTTTGTTACTGCACATGCTGCTCACTGAGCCAAAGCCAAGTGGTATTAATGTATTGAACGTGTGATATGGATTGCTGGGTAATTACCTTCTTGATATTTGTTTCTAACGGAAAAGATGTGTTATGGAGGGGGAGTTAACGTGATCCTTACAGAACCTTCTCCAAGATGGGATACATTCCACCAAAATCATAGGACCAGTTCTCCATCCTTTCTGCGGTGAGAGCTTTGGTAGAAATCCTTCAGTAGTAGTCTTTCTGGACTGACTTATTGGTGTGGACTATTCCTGGCTGGAAGCATCTGATATCTCATTTCTATTTCTAAATCCATTGTCTTCATTATGGAAAAGTACAGTTTTTCCTCCTTTCTCAAAAAGAAACTGGTCTCAAGTGAGCTTGCAAAAATCACTGCAAAATTAAGATATGCATTAAGTAAAAGTCAGCATTACACAGAAGACCTTACAGATCTTTAAAGAGGATTAATGAGATTAGCATTTGGCTGTAGGTAAGGATGTTCAGTACTAAAGATAAAGACATGATTAATAGCTAAGAACAGAAAATGTTACATGAATGGCTCCCCCTACCCCCCCAATATTTCTGTTGAATATGCTCCCTCCTCTGAATTTCTCAGAAACGATTACTGTATTTATAGTCTAGTTGGTACCAGGCATAGTAAGATATGATATACAATACACATTTCAGAGGAAATGTTACTCCAGTGTTCAGCTCCAAAGTTTAATAGAGAATGTGGGATTATGTGCAATTGTACTGGAAGGAAGTGTGACAGAAGATCCAATTTTAATTAAATTGGACTTTATTTCAGTATTTAGCTGATGAAATATAGGAGTGGTTGAGGGAATGTGAAAGCCCAGATGATGAGGATGGCTGGCATTATTTGAGGTATGAACTTTCTGAGTATCGAGCTCCTCTGACTCTTGGATTGAGCGTAGAAGTGCAGTATCATTAACAACACTGATCTGCTATAATTTATCGTGTTTTTTTAGCGTCTCATTTTCATAAAATGTTCAGTCCAAAAGAAACATGTCAGTTTTAGTTCCATAATGTAGGTTGATGCTTTTTGACAGCATGCTGAACACATTCCTCTGTAGGAGGGACGAAGGTGGCTTCAGCAGTATGTTGGATATGTGCTTGAAAAGCAGTCAGCTTGCTGTACAACGTAAGGCCTAGATTTAGTGAATTCCTGAGTTTCATTAATTCACCTTTAAACAAAGGAAACTTAAAAGAACTTGGCACTTCACAAGAGGAAATAAAAATTTCACAGCCTGCTCTCCTCTGGCTCATCTAGTTAGCTTTTTCTATTCATGTGGTTGTCAGTTGCCAATCAGCCTCCAGTGACTGAATTGGAGAGCATAAAACATTCAGAACTGGCAAGGGATGGATAAGAAGTCTTTGATCTCTAATTTCTATGGAACAATGTAATGGAGTATTAAAGCTATTGAATGTTATGGCTGTTTGGGTTGTGGATACACTTGCTTCTGTCTGTTGACAACCTTTTCTGTGTACTTCACTTGTTTCTGATGAAATATTTGTTTTTCATAGTACTGTGAGTGCAAATAGGAATGAGAATGCAGTGAACATGGTGTGTAATAAAAGTGTTATTTTGCTCCTATGTGTTTTCTTCCTAATCTGGATGTAAACACTACATCAAGAAATCTAAGTGATACTTTAAAAAATGGCAAGAAACAGACAGTATAATTAATTGGAGGTAGCTGCTGCAATAATTTTTCAAACTTACCTGGATAAAAAGTTTGTTTGCTCTTAGCTGGGATCACATTTTTTGTGAGTCATGTTATTCTGACTATCACTGCATAAGCACACACTTAAGCATATTCCTAGTTAGTACTGTTGTTAGACCAGAATTCAGAAAAGAGAATGCTTATGTACTGTCATAAAGAGTGATGCTATCATGAACTGATGCCATTAACACCTGCTTCATTTGCACTAATTTCAATAATGAGTGTTCAGTAGCTCAGATAATTGAACATTAAGTATGTGAGCCAGAGCCTTTTCAATAAGATATTTTCTCATTGAACGAGAGGGACATAAGAGGAGAAATTGCTGTAAAGGCAGAGAGTGGAAAGATTCTAGGAAAACTGTTTTATACTACACCTATCTTTGGCATCTCTTGAAATGTATTTTTCAAAAAAGAGACTTTTCCTTGATATTTCTGTATTAGTGTTTACCACTTGTCTGTTTTAGTAGTGAGTACAGATCAGTGTGTTATTTTTTGGTAAGGTTCTGTCTATGATTGTACCTCACTGATCTTCAGTGCATGTCTTCTGTGTCTGAATGAATCTGTTTTATGTGGTGGCAGTGCGACCAAAGCATGAACTCTGGGTAATGTATTTTGTATTCACATGTTGATGTGCTTCAAAGACTTTAACCTTATCCAGTTTTCTGGCATACAGAGATATAGGATTGTGTAAGACTTTGAAGGAGAATCACCTCCAACAGTATTTTTAAAACTTTCTGTTCTTTATTTGTTATTGTAGTAAAACATTTGTTTAAAATTGATATATGAACTGTGCTTTGTAATTTGTGAACACCTTACAATTGAAAGCAAACAGGAGGAGTCTGGATTTAAATATCTATCTGCCTAAAGTAAGATATGTTTTATTTAATTGTATAATTTCTGTCTACTGTTTCCAAATAGCTGAGAACTAGTGCAAATACCTTTTCCTGTTAGTATAATTATTTTTTTTAGAATTCATTGTAATTTCTCTCAGTTATAACTTAAATGTGATCTTTCATGTTTATGAAATAATACTGTATTTTTTAGTCATTATAATAGATACAGAAGATAGAAAGTAATGTATAATTCCACATCTGAAAAATACAAAGGCAGGAATCAGAAAGAATTACTTTGCTTCTCTTCCTGAAAAAGCTCAGTGGATGTCCACATGCCTCATGAATGTGCTGGAAGGGGGAGACTGACTCACAGGGAGAGACAGAATAGTCTCCAGACTGTAGAAAAGGCTTTTTCATTGGTTCATGTTATGGATTTGCTACACAAGTGGTTCAAATGGAGGAAATGAGTAGATCTGTCCTCCATTTTTCAGCGATCTCCTGTTTCTGCTTCATTTCTGTAAGCCACAGCAGTTCTAATGCTTTGTTGCTAGGTGAAACAAAACCTGAAAAATTATCTTTATTTTCCTCTTAGTTAGTTAATATTTTGCACAGATGGGTGGGATCATCTTACTGAACACACAAGATTATGAGCAGGTTTTTCTCCAAGACAGGTGGTGGGAGTTTGCAGCTGGAGGTTGAAGGATGGCTTCTTGTGATGGGCATTTTTCATTCAGTTGAGAATCTGCACTGAAAACTGGTGGGAGGAAAGGAAACAATGGTGTGAGGGAAAGATTGATGGTGGCAGTGATCCCAGAATCTGAGTTACGTGGGTCTGAGTGACATATTTTGTTCATAGGTTTCTCACTGGTATTTGTGATAACGCCCTTGATTTCCCTGCTACATAGTTAAATATTTTTAATGTTTTAAATAAAAAGGAAAATATTGTGAATTTCCCAAAAACTAACTGCAGACTGAATGAGCAATAGAAAGTTATCTTGAGTGTACATTCTGGTGAAATGTCATACAGAAAGCAGAGATCAGATTAAATGAGAATTTTTTAAAATCTCCATTTATTATTAGAGATAAAACCTTTTTTTTTTTTTTTATAAAATTACTGAGTATTAATTAGTGCAGTAGGCACTGTGAAAGGCCTGGTACTCAGTCTAAACTGCTGTTAGTCCCCTCAAGGGCTAAAATATTTGGGAATAGAAACCTGACTCAGACTGCACTCAGTAATCATCCCCTATTTCTGTCAGGAAGTGAGAAAAATGAATTGTGATTATGCCAGACATGAAGTAGGATAGCTGGTTTGCGCCAGGGGGGTTGGTTTTTGGTTAAAAGGAAGGGTCATTTCTGCCTGAGATTGTAATTTGAAACATTCTTCCCTCAGAAGATGGATCTGTGCTGTGGCTTCCACGATGATGGCAAAGGATCCCTGCATTTAATGTTTATCTTTGCACAAGAGCAGTTTCACTGAACTGACTGTCCTGCTATGAGGCACCGAGGTATATCCTGTGTGGGATAGAAGAGTTTTGGTGGCACTCCTGGGCAAGATGTTTAAATCTTGTCAGAAATCAGTCCCAGCTGTATTTTTGGATGTTACAATGCTAATGAAAAGGCAGGAAATAAACTTGTGATTTTGCTTACTAGTAAAGCTCACAGAGAAAGCCAGAGGGGTAATGAAGGCTGTAGCAGAAATCTCAGATGGCCCCTGGAGACAGGAGACTGGCTAAAACTGAAGCAGACCAAATGATATAGCCCTCTTTACCACAGATGGGTCCTGTTCACTAGTAATATATTGATTCTGAAAAAACTGTGAAAGCCTCATGGTATTTTAAGGGAAAAAAACAAATCTGTAAAATTCTTATTCGCCTTCTCAGTGACAATTCTTGCTTTGCCTGCAGGTTTTGCTTACGGTACATCAACCTCACTTAACCTGCATGAGGAGAGCCATGGGGGATGTAAGACAGGAGACTTGTAGACTGTTCTACCTTGTTCTTTCTCAGTTCCTTTTCTTAGTCAAGAAAAGATGTTCATAAGAGTAGGCGTATGCCATGTGTAAATGAGAACAATTTTTCTACTGACAACAGGGCCCGAATCCCACTGACAGGATCAAGAGGGATGAAACTCTGCTTACAGTAATAAGGCATCTCTTTTGTTATTTGTAGTAGCTACTTTTCCATACATCACTGCAGGCCTAGCTGAGATTCAAAATATTTTTCAGGTTTGAAGTAATTATTTTGTGTGTTTCTGGCTTCATACAATGTCTTTATCATCAGGGTTTGGGCTGAATTCAAAAGGAAAGGTTTCCTCTTGAAGTTTCCTTGTCCAGGCATTGCAGGTAGGAGATGTCTTCCTGCCAAACATTGGAAAAATGATTTTCAGTGATCCTACTGAGGAGACAGACTGGCTCCCTGGGGTGGCATTAGGATTCCTATGTCATTTAGACCTGAGGAGGTGGAAGGCTGTTAAAACCAATGACCAGTACTGCCTCCACAGAGAATATATTACTTTCGTCAATATGATATTTAAAAACAAAATCTAAAACTGTTACAGTGGGTGGGAAATGAGGATGTGTCATAATTTTACTACAGATACAGATTTCCCCTTGAATTGTTTTTCTTCCTTAGGAAGATAGTGTATAGGACCCTTTTAACTTGTGAAATATTCAGAAAAGAGGTGATGGTCACTCCAAACAGTAAAGTCTTGTTAGTCCATCTGCCTAATGATGGCCTAAGAGCAGTAGAGATGAAAGCATTTGCCCTATAGTTCAGATTTTCCGAGAAAGATAAATGTGGAAATTTGCATATTCACAAGTCTAGCATTAATATACAATCTGTGTTCACAATTTAGTCACTGAAAAAAATCTTAATGGTTTGTGCATCTTCACAGTATGTTTGTATTTCCCACTGTTGTCCACTACAAACACTTGGACTCTTTGTCTGAACATGAAGAGTTGTGTTATGATACCTTTCATTACAGTTTAAATTGCTGTGGAATATACTTCAGAATCTGGTAATCTCATAGTAATTCCTATATTTTAAAAATTGAATATTTTTACTTAATTTACTTAAGCAAATAATACTGCTATAATTTATATTTCCCTACATTAAAGTTTTATAAATCATTGCAATTTATGGTCTAAACCCTAAATTTACAGAAATATCTTTGAAAAATAACACTTGTTGATTTATGATGTGTCTCAATATTTATTATATTGAGGGTCCAGTATTCAAATGCACCCTTAATCCAAATCTCTGTCTTGGCATCTGTAGTTCACACAATGTTTCAGTTTCTCATATGCTGTGCCTTACTAGTACATCCTTGTTTTTATTCATTATTTAAAAAAAAAAAAAAGAGCTGATTTTTTAACTACCTAAGTGAATATTTATACTATGCATTTAATTTGATAATGTTTTGGCACCAGTGGACAATGTTGCAATATTATGATGCCTCAGTGCTCCTTTTAAAGTTATTTATTAATGCCCTTGTGGATAACTTACTGTAAGAAATATGGAAAATAAGTTAAATGTTGTAACTCTCTGTGTTGCTTCTAAGGTTTATGTATAAAGTATAGGATACTGAAGCAAATTTATTCTTCCATTTCAGGTTTCCTTCCAAAACCATCCTCATTTGGGGTATTGTTATTATTATCATTATGCTGATATTTACAGTTCCACTTAGTTATTTGGTACTTTTCCAATAGTCTTGGAATGTATTCATCCATTATTATATTCAATTACCTGGAAACATCAAGGTATCCTCACAGCCTTTTAATGTGATTAAGCCATGACTTCTTCAGCCTCTCTTAAAATGCCATAATCTTTTCTGTGCAATACCAAAACTAAAGCATTTTCAGGTATTAAATTGAGTTTTACTTGCTTCTCAATTTTTAGAAAGTCTGTCTGATGGGTTATATTGAAACACTGATATCATCATTTTTATATTTGACAACATTATTAATGAGCATGGCTGAACCAGAAGACTTCCGAGATAAACAGAGGATGCTCTTGGCTAGATCCCATGTACATCTACAACTTGATGGGTGTTATGGAAATTATTATGGAAATGGCAACAATTTCCATAATATATAACTATATATATTACATATCTACATGTAGACTGGAAAGCAAGATATGAGAACTTATACATCAGTTTCAGATCGTCATTTTAACTAGATTTAAGTAGAAAATTTATGTTCTAAATGTGGCCAAAAAGGTCCTAAAAAAGGTTCTAAAAACCCCCCAAAATTTGTACATTTAGAATGTAGGAGTGGTTCAGAAACCTAAAATAATTATGGCTTTTTTGATGGGTCTTGTGGATTAATTTTTAATTTGACTCCTTTTTACTGAAGAAGAAAGAGAGAAGAGATAGGCAATCATGTGACTAAAGGTAAATATGAAAATACCATCTATGTGAATAGAAGGTTTTCATACATATATGTAGGTAGGAACAAATTTCCTCATTTACAGAGTAGATGGATTCTGCTCTCCATTTTCAGAACTCTGTTGGTATCATGGTAAAGGATAGACTCAGAGTTTTACATTTTTAGTATACTCTTAGTTTTTCAATGCCTCATTTTCTGATGTGCAGTTTAAGACATGAAAGAAAAAAAATCTGCTTTTCAGAAGTTTAGCCCTTTCTAAATATTATCCCTTGAGCATTCAGTTTCAAGTACTTCAAAAAAAGTAACTAGGCATCACTGAGTGTTTTATATAAATTAGATTGCTGCAGACTAGTGCAGAAAGTTCAATTATGGTTCAAGGCTAGAATTTTACAGCCTTTAGGGGAATTTTCTTTTCTTTCTTCTTTTTTTTTATTTTTTTTTTTAATTTTCTTGACATCTGGGGAGATATAAATGCAAAGAGAGGGATTTCATCCTATGGTTGCTTGATTTTCTTTTGTTTTCACGAGCATAGCTTATGCAGAATAGTATATCAGCTGCTAAAAGCTGATTTTATTGAAGTGTAAACAACACTTTGAGACTGGTAACAAGAATACTAGTAACAGGCTCAGAAAGGAGATGATTGTGGCCCTTATTATTAGAAGGGGCTTGGCAGCACAAAGCTTTGGAAACAGAAATTCTGAAGTATGATTATGAGAAAGAGTTGGACTATAAGGACCTCTATAGAAAAAAATCTCAGAAACTTTTTGCCAGAAGACTAACAGTGGTTTGAAGGATAGGTTTTATAGTTCATAATTCTACTGTGAATGTTAACATATATTGAATTTTCATATAAATGTTGCACTAGTCATTGTGCAGTGAAAGGAAATGTGCTTGCACCCTGGTGCATGGTTCATACAGGTGTTACTGAGATGTAATCTTCTAAATGTAAAACTCTGAAAGCCATAGTCTTAAAAAAAATAAATTTATACCCCACCATTGAATAACGTGTTCTGTGCAAAATGAATAGATTAGATGTTTGTGATCCGATGTCTCTTAAATTGATAAGAATCAAGAGAGTTTCAACACTGAATTTTGTAAAGCAGTTGTAATGCATTGTTTTTACTGTATCTGCTGTGAAGTTGATTAGTTACACTGTGAAAAAATAAATAGTGCCTGGCTACTTACTTTCTTATGCTGTTTATTTTCTATATGCTGTACATTCTTTTCTCTTTAAGACAATGATGGCAATGGTCATTCTGGTGAAAATAGTTTTATACACTGCTCTGATATACAGCAGTCCTTTATTTGCTTTAATTTTTCTCCTTCCCCTTCTTCCTTTCCCCTCCCCTTTCCTTCCTTTGATAATAATGTAGAAACAACATAAGTCATGCCATAGAAGCAATAAAGCTTGGAACTATAATTCCATTTTTATCGGCCTTTTTGTTTGGAATCAGGTTTATAGCTAATAATTATGTCCTTCTTGTAACTGCCAAGAGGAGTGAGTGGTGCTGCTCTGCCACACAACCCCTTGACTTCCACCAGCACTGGTGCTTTGCTAATACCACTCTCTTTCCCGTTCCAGAATCCCTCATGGCTATGATGTGTGGCTCCCTCTTCTTTGTTCTGACATTTTAGGAAAAGTTGTAACGCTCTATTAGGTGTGCTTCAAGTCAAGGAGCAGGACTCATGCTGAAGCAAATATCCAGGGGGAAATCATTCCTCATTATTTTCCTCAAATACATTTTGTTCTCTGACCTGAGTGTCCCACCAGAGGATCTGCCTGTAAGTGTCAGTTTCCTCATGTAGTCAGTCCCAGAAAATATTTTTAATGCATTCTAAACTGACTGCAGAAATGCAATGAAAGAGGGATTCAGTCAATGTAAAAACCCTGAGAAAGGGGTCAAAGATGTTTGAAGTCTCTGGTAGCCCTGGAAAATGCCACAGATTTCTGCAGCCTCTTACTCATCCTTTTCAGATTAAATCTAGGGATCCCTACATTCCCTTTAGCATTTTATGTTCTTTTTTTTCCTGGTAACTACCTCCAATATCATGTCTTGACAACTTAAATTATTAATATATTTTTCTTTAAGATTGTTGATGCCCTGTCCATTGTACATACAGTGAAAAGAATTGTGATATTTCATAAACAGCAAAACTCTGAGTGCAAAATGTTTTGAATGGCTTTTTAGGTAAAAAGAAACAAACCTCTAGCTTACCCAGTACTGCTGATGAATGAAGGAACTAGGCAAAGCCTTTATGTACAGACTTCAAAGCAGAATCCATCATCTGTATTTTTAAGGTAAACATTTTTCAGTATTATTGTCAATAGGGTGAATTTCAGGTAAAAGTGCCTATAAGGAGCTAAAATGACTTAATTTCTCATGGAAAAGCCAAAGTTAATTACTTTCTGCCAAACTGAGACTACTATGACTTGGGGTGACACAAGCCTTGCTGACTGAAATTACTAAAACGTCAGTGCAGAGCCAGAACAAGAAAGTCAATTTTAAGAGTTTCCAACAACTTCATCTTATTAATATGTAAAATAACCTGTTGCTTTGTAAGAATTAGTAAAAAAAGTCATTATAAGTAAATATTTCTTAATAATATCCAGTTTTATTATTTGCTAATAATATCCGCAGTAGAAGTTAAAGAGGTCTTCTGAAGTGTGTATTAGGAACTCAAAGTGTGTAAGTGAAACCTGTGGATATTAAAAATCCTAATCAAAAGAAATGACTGCCGCTTTTCAAAGTAGTAGATAAAGCTGTCTCTGCATTTCCTCTCATGCCCTAAGGTCCTGAACAGTGGATTTTTGTGAGGGACTAACCCAGTCCACCTGCCCTGAGACTGCCAACAGAGCTTCTCCTGGTAGGGGTAACATCTGTGGTGCTCTCACTTCTCTTCTGGGAAGGGGACTGTGAGCACTGAAGTCATTCCACACAGGCCAGTGAGTAGGCAGCATATGGTAACAGTTTTCAGAGCTGACCAACTAATGTTACATACTGGCAACTGAACATTTTCACGATCAGTGCCAGTCCCTCATGGATTGTGTCAGGTCAGGTGCTACTCTTCTCTTTTGTCATGTGTTCTGTCCCATGAAAAGCACTTCTGATTTCTTCATCCCTTCTCCTTGTTTTGAGCTTTGGCTACCATCTTCTCATAACTTTCCTCAGCAAATCTGTCTCTCGGTTGTTTTCCTTGCATTACAAATCGCTGGTGTTTCCTAAACATCTGCAGTACTGTCCATCCTTTTACCATTTTCTGCAGCTTTGTTTTCTCATTTTCTGTTATTGCTGGGTTAATTCACACATTCACAGTGGGAACTGTGGAGGGTGAGGGATGATCACTGTCAAAGTGATGCTGGCATAAGAAATGAGACATTTCCTCACATACCACCAGCAGTCAGACAATGCAGTATATCAGCCTCCTGCTGTGTGAAGAACACCTCAGAAACTTTTGTCTGGTGTAAGTCATCTGATAAGAAATAGCAAATAAGCATTAGATCTTTCTTAACTCTCTCCTCAGGATGTCATAAGAGAAAACGGACCAAACATCCTTGAGAATGTTTTTTGTTTAGGTTGTTTATTACATGGTCCTGCTGTTGAGGTCAGCGCAGCAAAGCCTCCAAGTGTGGTTGGCTTCCTGAATGCTGGCGATTCCTTACAACATGTTTGGGCTGATAACCTGTCAAAAGCTTGGATACCTTTGTAAGCTTCCTGCCACCAGCACCTCAACAGTGACCTTATTTTCCCTGCTCCTAACTGTTATTTTCCATAGAGAGTCCTACAAGAAACCCTGGGGGCTATGCTCAGAGCACGCATGAATCAAAGGTTAGATATGAGCCTTAAGACTTAGAATTCAAAGTTGTCCTGTTCCTGTACTGACACTGAATCTGCAAGACTCAAATATTTTCTCTTTTATTTGAGATAAATAATTTTGTGTATCTCAGTTTATATCTGTAAGGTGTCAATAATGGTACTCATAAAGCTGTTAAAAGTAACACCGACTTAATGAATGCAAAGTACTCAGATCTTTTCATAAAGGACTTGTCAGAAAACTAGAACAAATTATATTTTTGAACTTAAATTCTGAGAAAGAAACATACGCATCCCCTTAGAAGTATGGTGATTAAACAGATGGGTGATATTTCTGTGCCTGGAACTTTCCTAAGGTAAATAAATCAGTAATTAATAAAGACATACCCTCAGAATTTGCCATCAGGGTTCCCCTCAGGAAGTCATGAGGAGCAGAGCTATCTGAATAGTAAATTCTGAATCTGAAAACTCTTTGGAAAGAGGTGTGAAACTAAGAACTCTGATATCTTTCTGTTATTAATGATAATACACAAGAGTAATTTTATCCTGCTTATCTGTTGCCTGTTTTGGGTCTGTTGCTGATAAAACAGCATGCTATCTTAATAATGGGCTTATTTGTAGTTTATCCTATGGGCAGAATTGGAAAACTCTAAGACCTTCATAGATGCAGTAAATTAAGCTGTAGTTGCAAGTACAGCTCATCACCGCTAGAGATTTGAATGAGTGGGAAAAAAAAAATCTGTCAGCCAATAACTAAAGTTAATAGCAAAGTTTAGTTGCTGTAGTGAGATTGCTGATCTAATTTTATTTAAAAGTTGACAGGACCAGAGTCTCAGTGTAAGGCAGCATTGCTCCTCTGCAGTCAATAGAACTGATTTACAGCTGCAGCTGCAGGATCAAAATTATTTTATAACTAAGAGCTGTATGTTCTGATGCGACTGAGGAGTATAACCAGTGTTTTGCATCAAAGTATTTGGTTTGGAATTACAGCCTTCTCAGCACATACTAAAGTCACAGTGAGATCACATGGTCATCATTCAGACTGTAAATGAGCATCCAGCTCTGTTCCCATCAGAAGCTGCTACTTATTCCATGCAGTCAGTTGCATTGAGTACATACATTTGTGGCTTAACAACAGTCATCTCTGCTGAGAAATGAGTTTGACTCCCTGTGTTTGCAACATGCAAAAGGGCTTTGAAATATAATTGACTAAAATATTTTCACCATGTAGCATTTGTTGGGCTAGAGATTTTTTGCTGCCTTCTGATAACCCAAAGTGCTTTAAAATTCTAACTATTTAACTAAATGGGAAAATCTTGTTAGAGACAACCTTCACATTTCCCAGCAGCAATAATGAAGATAAATGTGTGTGTGTTATCGCTGCAGCATTCCAAAAAACACATTAAGGGAAGTGATACATCAAAGCTGACGTGTCCTACAGGCTGCCAGGGATTAGTGGTCAATAACTGGGCAGCAGGGCCAGAAGAGTGCAGGCAGCCATGGCTGGTGCCCTCGCTGTCAGAAGCAGTGCCCTGTAACACAGGCAGCAGTTAGAAACTTGCAAAAACTTGGAAGCTGTGCAGATGTTAGGAGCTGTGTTCCTGGACCATTGCCATGTATGGCCATGGGTCCCACCTCAAGCCCATGTGCTGTTGTGTCCCTTAGAGGAGGACATTTGTGAGGGGAAGGTGACCCTGGGCACCCATAGAGGCTTCCCCTGCCCAATTCTCCTGAGCAAATCACTGTTTTATACTGCATATACCTGAGTGATCCTTCAGCCCTTTGGGTGAAGAATGGAATGGGACACCTCTGGGCATGTGTGTGCATGTGTGTGTATGTGTGTGTGCATGTTTTGGGTCATTGTTTTAGTCCTTGTGGTAACAATATTCCTGATGGGTGCACAGAACCTCTGGCCTGTTAAATTACATTGCAGTGTCTCTGTTGGTGACCCCCTCTGTGTTTGCTAGCTTTGGGCATTGGCTTTAATTGCACATTTGAGATTTTTCTCTCTGTGAGGTTGTTTATATGTGTTTTAGTGACAGCTCTGCAGCCTTTATGTCCTGAAGCATTTCAGTTTGCTTCTCTCCAGGAGAAAACCTCTTAATATTTGTTTAGCACAGAGCCAGTACCTATTGCTGCCTTAGGAAACAGAGCAGGAGCCATTTTGCAAGAACTTGATGAAGAATATTGGTGTGATTTTCACTTTTTGCAATGTCCCAGTGCTTAAAGAGGGCTTAAATAAAAAAGAGGAAGAACAGTTTCTTGCATAGACAACTAGTGACAGAATAAGAGGCAATGATTTTAAACTGAAATAGGGCAGAATTAGATTGGATGTTAGGATGAAATTCTTTACTCAGAGGGTGGTGAGGTACAGGAACAGGCTGCTTAGAGAGGTTGTGGATGACCCATGAAAGGGTTCAAAACAAGGCTGGATGGGGCCCTGAGCAGCTTGGTCTAGTTAAAGGACTCCCTGCCTGTGCCAGAAGGATGAAACCTCTCTGATCACTGGTGCAAGCCCTTCCACCCCTAACCATCCTGTGATTCTAGGATTTCATTGTAGTGAAGAGAGCACACAACAGAAATAGCCTTAGCTAACTCCTTCAGATTAGAAGATAGGTTTGCTAATGCTGAATGCTTATTTGCCCAATGACTATGTACCAGAGACATGTTTATTATGTTACAAGCACTCTTTGGAGAATATTTTATACCATTGTTTTGAACTAACACAGATTCTTTATTCATGATACAGTTCCCTTTTTCTAAACAATTACTGAGGTTAATAACTATTTACTTAAACAGCTAGAAGTCATAAAGTAGTTAATGACTTTAAAAAAGATACAAGTTAATGACAGTCCAATATTGTAAAATAAGTACATGGCTAAAATGCACCATTTAAGGGATTAGAGGCACCTGCTACAACTCAATTTCTGGTACTTACTTAAAATTTAGTAAAATTCTGTGATGTTTTCACATTATTTTTAATAGATTTTTTTTTCTCCATTGGTTTCTATTTGGACTTTGTAAATATTTTTCTTACCTTTAGTCCATTGTTCCTGCAGGATCTAGCATCAGGTGATATCATTGCTTCCCATCTCTCACTCGAATGAAAGATTTTCATGATTTTGTTCTTTATTGTCTCCGTTTCCTCTCCTATTACCACTTCTCCCTTTGAAAAACTCAGGTGCAGCAGCTGAACTAGTACTCAAAAAGCTCTATCCACCTATACAGTGATGCTTGCATGGCATTTTGAGCTATCAGCAAGGTAGATAAACAGCTCAACATTTTGGGCACCCAAATAAAATTCAAAGATATATAAACAGGCAGGACTGGACCAAGAAATTGCAGCCTACCACTAAAATCAAATTCAAATCTCAGAATTCTTGTTTTATTTAAAAAAAAAAGACACCTGCACAATCTCACAAAATGGATGACTTCAAAGTAAAATTTGGAGTGGTCAGAGGAACTGATGTGAGTTCTTCAGGACCCACTGGCATTATTAGGAGTGCTGTGACATGCTCTGCTGAGATGTGCTGGCTGTAGTTGCATCCTGACTCAGTTCTGTGATCAGAGAGAGGAGAGAGACTTGGGACCCAAAGGAACTCTTCTGCTATCTGGTGATTTCTGTGGGCAGGAGGCCCAGGTGGACCGTTGGCCTGGTCTCCCTTTTCTTAGTCATGTCTTTCATTTAGAGCTGCTCTTTTAAATTGTGTGCTCTACCTACATAGTTTATTATTTCTCCAGACTATAATGCTGCTTAATGTAATGCAGTGCGATGCGAATGTCAGCTTGAATCAGTGCTAAAATAAAATGACACTTTTTGGGGCAGACTAGGAATTAGAAATGGTAAATAATGCAGCAGGGAAAGAAGAAGCTTTAAAACCCAACTGGCAGACTTCCCTTTATTGCTCCAGTCTCCTTTCTTCTGTGAGAAAGGCAGTGGTGTTCTCTACTTAGAGACTAATGGCTCACAGGCAGGAAGGAGACTATTATCTTTCTTTCCCCACAGCAACCACACAGTCTATATTGGCTTTTTTTCAGGGCTAGTTGGTGCAGTACTTCAGAATGAAACCAGAAATGAGTATCTGAGAGAATATCTATATTCCTCTTGCTTGGTGAAAAATTTGTAGTGTTAATTTGGCAGAATACCTCCTGGCTAGTGCTATCAGAGAATACAAAATCATGTATTTTACTTTTCTCCAGGGCAAGTTGTGTTTTCATTTACGAGTTTGCCTCAGTTTTACCAGCACTGCTGTTTATTCTCTTACTATTTTATCTTGCTTGCCACCATTTCACTTTCAGACTGCTGCTCTTAAAATAACAATCAGATCAAGTTCACAACTGAACATTTTAAATGGATTACAGCAGAGGAGTAAATGAAAATTTCTGTATTTGAGGCCTTTCCCACCCTTAGAGGCTCTGGACCTCATAGAGAAGGCAGGAAGCTTGCACCAAGCAGAGATTAACTTTTATTTGCTTTGTATTTCCAAACTTTTTTGTGTTCTCAATTAAAAATATTCCCTTTGAAGGCTTTCCCTCATGAAATGAATTATTGCTTGCCTGAGAAATAATAATTAGCTGATAATTTAGCCTGAAAATAATAAAAAAAAAACCCTGCTAGTTCATAATTCATAGTACAACAGGGAAATTATAGTTGCCTGTGAGATAATCCAAAACTGCATTCTAATAGCTATTAACCCCTTTGGGAAAAGCTGTATGAAGGCCATGTTTTACCTGGAGATACCTTCATTTGGAGATGGAAGCTGAGGGTTCCTCCTTGCTCCCTTTTTCTATCTGGACAAAGCTTTCCAAGAATAGTCTCTTCACAATTTCCTTCTACAGGGGAATTTCCTAGAATGAGGAAGCAATAGAAAGTGGGAAGATTGAGATCCAAGCACTGAAGGAGATAAACACAACTTTAAATGTCAGAAGTAGGCACTGTACCTTTCAGTGCATCCTCAGATGATGTACCAGAGTGATGGTGAATCAAATTAAATCCAGTTGGCAGTGGGTCACCAGTGGTGTTCTCCAGGGCTCTACAGATGGATCTGGACAGGCTGGGTTGATGGGCTAAGGCCAATGATACGAGGTTGAAGAGAGCCAGGTCCTACACTTGGTTTACAACCCCCAGTATCACTACAGGCTGTGGGAAGAGTAGTTGAAAAGCTGCCCAGCAGAAAAGGAGCTGGGGGTGCTGGTGACAGCAGCTGAACATGAGCCAGCTGTGCCCAGGTGGCCAAGAAATCCAGGTGGCATCCTGGCCTGGATCAGCAATAGTGTGGCCAGCAGGAGCAGGCAGTGATTCTGTATTTGGCACTAGTGAGGCCACATCTCAAATCCTGTGTCCAATTCCAGGCCTGTCAGTACAAAAAAGATACTGAGGTGCTGGATTGTGTCCAGGGAAGGGCAAAAAGACTCGTGAAGGGATTGGAGCACAAGTCTTGTGAGGAGGGCTGAGGGAACTAGGGGTATTTAGCCTGGAGAAAGGGAGGCTTGGGGAGAACCTTATAATTTTCTACAACTCCCTGAAAGGAGATTGTAGCTGATCTGGAGGGCAATCAGTTCTTCCACATAACAAGTAAGAGGACAAGACAAAATGGTCTCAGGTCGTACCGGGGGAGGTTTAGATTGGATATTAGGAAAAACTTCTTGATAGAGATGTTTGTCAAGCGTTGGAACAGTCTGCCCAGGGAAGAGATCAAATCACCATGCCTGAAAGTATTTAAAAGATGTGTAGAAGTGCCACTTGAGGACGTGGTTTAATGGTGAATGTAGTGGGTTGATCCTGGCTGGATGAAATGCCTTGTGCCTCTGTGGGGAACTAGGCTCACCCAGAATTACCAGGTTTTATTGGAGCTGCAGGTCCACACATTTATTTAGCCTAGTCCTGGTGCAAGAACATCTGTAGAACTAATTAGAATGAGCAACCCATTCTGTATGACCTGAGTGAAACCATTGGCTCAGTTAAGTTTATGGCTTGAACAGAAGATAAGAAATAATAGATTCAGGAAGAACTGTTTTGGACCTTAAAGAGTTTACTTTGAACTGAAACTAAATTGCAGTCTCTTTGTAGGCACTAGATGATTTTTTTTTTTAAATTCTGTGGTTCACAAACAGAAAAATAGAAATATGGAAATAGAACATAATTATTAAGGAAGACTTCCTTTAAAATTGAAACTGTACTGTTTGGATAATCTTGTGTGCAGTCCTGCTGAAGATTACTGAGCTGGTTTACTTTGAGTCTTGATCATATTATAGATTG
The DNA here is from genome assembly GCA_013397195.1 of Hylia prasina. Classification (NCBI taxonomy): domain Eukaryota; kingdom Metazoa; phylum Chordata; class Aves; order Passeriformes; family Sylviidae; genus Hylia; species Hylia prasina. The sequence goes on from VYXD01013944.1 coordinate 970,101, forward strand.
TTTCAACCTTTGGAAGTGTAAATAAGTTAATTAAACAGAGACCTGAAGGGAAAGAATCTCAACTGCTGTTGGGGCTTCTCTTTGACAAGATAGTATATGAAATTCTACTGAAAATGCCTTAACAATTAAATTTTTAATTCCAGTAGTAGGTGACCTGTTTGTCAAGTAGGTTACAGCTGCCTGGGACTGCCTCTACACAGTAGACAGGACGGGTGAGTCATACTTGTACTGAATTACCCTCTGGCCAGCAAAAGATGTTTCTAAGCCAGAGTGCCATCCAGAGGGAATATGGTGTGCGTTCTAGCTTTTCTTTGGACTATGCTAGAATAACAATCTTGCTCTTTCTGAGGTAGAAAGAAGTACATGCTGTACATCTAGAAAGAGGAACTTAAGAGAATTGCTACAATCTCATTATGGAGACATCTGACCTCAGCAGATCGTTCCCTTATTTCTGTTAGGAGTTTTTATGAGACTGAAGCTGGAAACAAAACAAAACACAGAAATTTAGGCATTGTGACAGTTACACAAGTGAACCAAGCTGTGAGGATACAGTTTTGGAAAAAACAGCTCTTGTCATTGCAGCATGGCCAGCCTTTGTTATTGATCTGCAGAACAGCCTTCCTGACACGCTATTTCTTTTACTTGTATAGTGGAAATCCTAGTAAGCCCTTTGAAACATTTTTTCTTGTGTTGTGCTGAACTGTCTGGTTATTCTTAGAAGACAGGTAAAATAACCGCCTCTGTTTCTAGTGCTTCTGGAAAAAATGATTGTGTCTGTGGTAGGTTAGCTTTGGCCAGCAGCTAAACTTCCACCCAGCTGCTTTTTCAGTCTCTCCTCCTCAGCCAGCAGAGGAGAGAGAAAATAGGAAGGAAAGGGGTGAGAAAACTCCTGGGCAGGATCCCTTGCCAGTTACCATCACAAACAAAACTGACTAGACCTGGGGAAAATTAACTTACTGCAAATTCAAATCGATATAAAATTATTGATTTGGGTAGGAGAAAATGAAACAACAAACATTAAACCTGTCTGTCCCCGTTTTCCAGGCACCGCCTCACTCCATCACTCCAGAGTCCTTTACTCTCCCACCAGGTGGTGCAGGCGTGTGCAGGTATGGGTGGTTACATCAGGAGAACGTGATTCCTCTCTGTCTCTCCTTCCCCCTCCCATTTTTCCTTTGCTCTTACTTTGTCTCTTCAAGCGCTGCACTTCTTCAGGAGTACCTACTTCACCACAGGCACCTTCTCCTTCTTTTTGGGTCTTGGTGTTCCCACTGCTGTGTTTCACTCTTATCTACCCTCCTGCACTTCCTGTGTGGTGTTTTCTACCTTTTAAAAAATGTTTTCACAGAAATGCCACAACATATCTTGCGGTCTCAGCTGTGTCCTGTGGTGGGTCTGTTGAACCCTCTTCTCTTCCCAGTGGGCAATCCTTCACAAATTCCTAACTATGCCTGAAAATTAGTTTGAGAAGTGAACTTTGTGGTATTGAAGGTGTTTTGAAATATTTTGTTTGTATTTTGAAACAGTCATGGCTGTACTGAGAAGACAATTCTCCCTCTTGAAGTCCTCTGGGACCCAAGGAGGTTGTAGAAACCACGTGTTCCTCACCATAGGAGATTAAAAATCAGTAATTTATTTTAATGAATGACAGTTACAGTCTGAAAATGTAGTTTTTAGTCACAATATAATTTTCACTGAGTCTCAGTGATTTAAACCATTTATTTAAATCAGTGATGAACTATAAATTTGGCAAGTATAACTCAGAGTTTAGAGGTAAATTCTGAGTCAGTAAGCTGCAATCGTATGACCAATTTATATATGCTTTTCAAACTATTAGATCATTCTAACTGCTTGAACAATATTAAAAACAACCATTAATATGAATGTACTCCTAGCAAAACTTTACAATGAAGCCTGATAACTAACTAAATTTTTGTTTGGCAAGAAAAATTTATACCACCTAAATAGTTTTTCAGACCACATGATTTTGATTTCTCCCTGCAGATGCACTTATCCTGTTTTATCCAAGAATAACATCTTTCATGAGACTAAATATTTACTGTTTCAAAGTCCTAGCCCCCTTGATAATATTTTCTAGTATTATTAAAACATAAATGCAAAATTGTTGCTGTTCAGAGTACACCAGCAGGGAAAGGCCAGACTGTTGATCAGCCTGATGGAGAGACATGCTGACAGCAGGATATTTATTTACCATTTCTAATTCCTAGTCTGCCCCAAAAAGTGTCATTTTATTTTAGCACTGATTCAAGCTGACATTTGCATTACATTAAGCAGCATTATGATCTGGAGGAACAATAAACTGTGTAGGTAGAGCACACAATTTAAAAGAGCAGCTCTAAATGAAAGACATGGCTAAGAAAAGACCCTTGAGGTTTAGCACAGCTGTTGTGGGAAGGTTGAATGGAATTTAGTCTATAAAGACCAGAAGACACCATTTCAGAAAGATAAGTGGTCTCATCAACTTAACTAGAGCCCATAGCTACTTTCTGAGGTGCTCAAGTTGATTAAATCTGCCTGAGAGTTTTTTTCATGCATGCAAAATGGTTATTTCCTGAAATCCTGGCTAGTGCATTTATAAAAATGGTCTCAAATGAATGAGCACCTTTTTTTGTAGTTTTCTAAACCTTCTTTCAGCCGTAAATCAGACAAAACCCAAAAGTACAACCCACTGAACTCCCAGCTCACCTCTAACCAGACTTCCATATTCTGCTTTGCATTAGTCTCAACAATATAGCAGAAGGTGAAAATCTCTTTTTCCTTCAATGACTTGTTCCTTTCTTTCTATGGAAGCTTGCCATCTTCCAGCTGGCTTTATACTGAGCAGATCTTGTTTTTATTATTTGCCCCTGTGTTTACCCTTGGAGAGATATTGAAGAAGCTCTAGCATGAACTGTAGGGACCCCAAAGTAGTGCTCTGTACCAGGTAATGTTACTCAAGGGTAGGAATATGCTTAGATGCTCAGAAATGTGTAAGTTTAGTGAGTTTTTTAGGAAAAAAAATCCAACTCTGCTCAATGGACAAAAGTTAATATCCAGCAACAATTTAAGCATGGGCTAAATCTGCTCATTCAGAGCTTTGTATTTAGGGTTATGTCAGATAGGCAAGAACTACACATACACATATCATCAAAACTTGTGTGACAAACTGAGAAACATGTAATAGACTTTCTACCTCTTGTTCATCTTTAGTTGATGACCATGCTGCAGAGATGGATGAGCTGGAGGCACTGTGTTTTGCCTTTCTAGCTAGTACTGTCACCATCTCTGATCATCGTGAACAGTAGATCTTTGTCAGCCTCATTCTGAAGATGGCCTGACCAAAATAAGTCAGAGGGGTATTTCTGCAGCTGAACTTCACAACAGAAGATTTGAATGTGAAATAGAGATTCCTTCCTCTCTTGTTTCTCCTTTTCCTTCGCCAGACACATTTATTTTCTGTCTTATCTCCATTTGCATTCTGCTGACTCGCAGACTGAGTTTCTTTAACAAAAGTGCTTTACTCTTCTGATTGGAAAGGTGGCAGAAAGAACTTTCACTGGCACAAGTTTACCAGTCCTTGGCAAGGCTTACAGGATCAGGGACCAGACATTACAAAAGATTAAAATCCCTAAAGCAGGATTCATGCAGACATTTAGTGATGGCATCCAAAATTGTGACCTCAAATTGTATCTCCTTAATCTTGAAGCTGTCTGAAATCACTAAGACTTAATTTCTGTCAGTAAAAAATCTATTCTTAGACTGGTGATATATGTGTGCAGCTCCACCAATTTTGTTCCCAGATATATTTTCAAAAAACAGAATGTCAGAGGACCACAGTATTTCAGCACAGCAGAAAGGTACTTTTTCTGGTTTTCACCTTTGGTTCTGTTGCTCTGACCTGTATGTGAAATGCCATCAAATAATACTGCCTACTTCTATTTAGGAAAGGAGTGTCAGGGGAGACTTGATGAAGCTGGAGTGTCCTAAAACTATATTTCTTTTTCAGGAGGCTTAATTTATGTTGATTTGAGAGTCCTGGAGATTAAAGGTAACAAAAATAGAGTAAGGACTCTGAAAAATAGTGATGAAAGTGTTCTCTTCAGCCATTTTAAGTGCTGTGGGCCAGATCAGCATACTGGGCTTTAAATCTAGTCTGTTCTTAATTTTTTTACTTTTCAGTTATCTCTGCCACCCCCATAGTGCCCACAACTCGGTTGTGGACTTGGGACTACAAAGCAAATCTTGAAACTTCTGCAATAACTTTCATTTTGGAATATAGTTACCTGAAATTTGTTGGCATGGTGAAGTTCAGTCAGACTGTTTAGAAGAGAGTGTTTCTGACTGAGATTAAAAAAAAGAGCTGTATTTAGCTCCCCTCAACTGTGAATTCCCTTTATCTATCACAAGTTTAGGAAGGCAGAACTACTATCTGTCTCTGATTATGCAGAAACATCTTTGCTGCAACTGAGCTGCAAAGACAAATTAATTCCACAGAGATTCATTTGTGTCTATGCACCAGCATGCAGATAAAGACAACTGATAGAAAAAAGACAAGAGATGCTATTTAAATGCATATTGCTTTGTGCTTGCTTATTTTCAATTATTAAAAACAATATTTAGAAGATTGTAACTACTGGAATGACGGTGGTATTGGTATTTAACACTCCCAGTGGTCTTACACCAGTAAATTTCCTTTCACGTCAATTAGGTACCATGGAAAAAATGAAGCAGAATGTTTAACAATGTGATACAAGTAAAACAAAAAATAATACCTTCTCAGACATTGTTAGCTCAAACTAAAACCTGACCGAAAAAAGAAAAACTATGTTTATTTGGAAAACAACAGTAGGCAATAATGAATTCTCAATAAAGTAGAGACTGCAGTTAAAACTCGGACCTTGATTTCAATTTTTTTGGCAAATTATTTTGAGTCAGTTTGTAGTTAATGGTAAATGACTAAGGAAAACTTGTAAAACACTCTATTAGAAAATTTGGAAAAGCAGTAGAGAAAAGTTTTAAAACTTGCAATAAAGTTCAGATTAAAGGAAAATTATTATTGTGTGTTCTGGGGGGTGCAGAGGGCTGTGTTTTTTTGGTGGGGTTTGTTTTATTTTCTTTTTACTGGACCAATATTTCCTGCAAAGAAACTCAAGCTTTGTAAATTTTTTTTCATATGTGAAAACATTTTTTCACCAATAGAATCAGTATTTTAGCCTTCTGGTAAAATGATGACCACTTTGACCATTGATGGTTTTAAATTCAGCATAGAGTAAAAATCATCTCTTCACTGAATCTGGTGATGGGGGACCAGACTGTTCAAAAATGATTGGAGATTTGGCCAGCTGACTTCATCCTGTAGTGAATAATGGGATTTTTCATTCCTTCCTGTGACTATAAGCACTTCTGTTTGGAATGTCTTCATCAGATAAGTATGGAATTTTACAATATATCTTTGAGTTCTTAGTAAGTGCTTTTATATTGGTACCTATTTAGATCTTCTCCTCTGTAGTTTGTCTATGTGTAACAAAGTGACAAGGCACATGAAGGAAGGAAAGAATAAGAAGACCTGTAAAATTGTGTATGCTTCATTGGTGACTGTAGAATAAAGAAATAAAACAGTAAGAAGAATTTTGATTTTAACTATCTACTATTTGGTATACAAATATGTGTCCTAAATAAAACAGGAGCAGAGCCTTTTCATTTTAGAAAGGCAAATGTTTTGTCTTCAAAACAGGCAAAAATTTCTAAGTTTCTAAATTCAGTACCTTAATTCCTTTGCTCCATGACATTTGCAAAGAACAAGTGGTAGACTTGGTAATAAGCTCTAATAATTCGTCATGGTTGAAATTACATTATTTAATACCTCAGCACTAAGAAATCTAGTAAAAAAAACAAGAAAAAAAAACCCTTCCAGTGCTGCTCAGAATGAGCAAAATGCATTTGGTATGTGGCAAGTATTATGCTATGGCACTTACACTTTGAAATTGAATCAGCTCCTATTCTCCTGCAGAATCTTACTTGAGATTCAGATGCTTAGAAAGATGGTCAGAAGAAACAGAGTGGCACAGATTTGTGCCTGTCATTCTACACTAGTTCCACAAGTAGTGGGTACTGGGCAGCTGAGTTAGCAGTAGAATAAAACCAAAATTTTCAGAAGAGTTCTAGGTAGGATGATTTGAAAGCTTTAGCCATATTACAGAAAGGACAGTGAACTGAAAGGTCTCCTTAGATGCTATTAACAGCATTTTTTTAAACTACATTTTAATCTTTGATTTCATTTCAGTTTACTATTTACCATGAAATTTCTGATGTATTGCTTGAAGAAAGTGCTATGTCTTGGGGTAGAGGGGTAAGAGGTACATGGTTTAGGTTCTTTATAAGAAGAACAGTGGCCAGGTTCTGTAGTCCCAGTGTGCAGCCTCCCATATGTGAAGTCAGTGTTGGTTTTCTTTGTTCTTTCCAGTATTTATATACAGCCATAGGCTGAGATGGGCAGATTGTGCATGCTGGGTGGCATATCTTATCCTGTATCATGTGTAACCCTGACTTGCTAGCAAAATGGCCTAGAGCACATAAAAGGTCAACTCATGGATGAATGACAGCTGGCTAAAGCTGAACCCAGATGAGTTTGGATTTGCTTTGAATTTGTGTCCTAGTTTTGTTTTCTACTTGGATTCTTCATCAATATGAAGCTTTCCCCTGTAGATACTAGAATAATGCTCAGTTCTTCCTTTTCTTACAAGGAATGCCATTCTCAAAAGCCATTTTCAGCTGTTTGTACATGAAACTCCTGCTGGTTGGACTGCAACAACAAGCTGTGTGCTTACAAAATTCTAGCGCAGAGCACTGGAATGAATATTCTCAGAGACAAAAGACTTAGACTGTTTTTTCACAATACTTCCTCTATCCTCCTTCTCATCTATTCATCTATTCTCATCTATTGACAAAACATTTTCTTAGGCATAAAGGTCAGTATCAAATCTAGGCTGCTTACAGGGGATAGAGTTTTCTCAGAAATGAATAGAAAGGAAATGGCTATAGCTTTATGAAGCAAAGTTACTCTACTTTGCCTTGGCAGCTCCAGTTCATTAAAACCACATTTTCATCATGATCTATCTGAGTCAATAAGCCTTGGTACCAGTAAAATACAGTATTCATCTATTTCCCTCATCAGTACTGCAATGCTTAATAATGACCAGACTCCTCTGCAGAAGGTATATTCATGCCAATTGCATGCTGCCCACTGCATGAAATGCCTAAGTAAAGTTTCCTGTATTAATATTAGCCTGACTGAAGTCAACTTGCTAGCAGACACATAGTCAGAGGCATGCCAAGACCTGTAAGAGGCATATAAGTCCCAGTAGGTGTCTGAAACATTTTTCTCTGACTCAGTTTGCATTAAGCCACTCTGTAAGCCACAAATTCACAGAAAAAAAAGGTAGGTCTAGAATAATTTATATGTAGAAAATAAAATTTTAAAGTCCTTTTAGGTAGCATAGAATAATTTCTTTCTTTCTTGGATTTTGTTGCTAGTTCTCCAATGTTTCCCTGTAATTTAAGAATTTCATTTTTTACTGTTAATACTGTGACTCGGCTGATAGAAAAACAATTGAAAATTTTCATTCAGTTACATTATAATTATGACCAATATAAGCATAGACATGTTTGGTCTCATACCTATGAAGAGGTCAGAGGTAACCCTGTGCAAGTGAAACTGATTCTGTGGTGTTGTGCACTCTAGAAGTGGACAGCATTTGTGAAGGTGAGCTACTCCAGGTACATATCATTAAGGAAGCAATAAGTGAAACATTGAGAAAAAAATTATTGTTCTGTATTTTATAAGGGATAAAGAACTATTTTTTAAAATAGCATTAAGTTGGTATTAAAATAGCAGTAAGTATATTTAAAGGTGTAATATTTAGGTCTAAAATAATAAGAACTTATTGTTAAATAATATTGTTAAGAACTTAAACCTTTAAATATAGCTTATATAGCTAGAGATGTAGTTCATCCTGATAAGGCCAGAAGAACATCAATTGAAATAATTTGCCTTTGTTAAGTGAGCATATCCCATTGATTACGCACCAACAATTATGTAATACAAGAAGGGACAATTAAACTCAGTAGATTTAAACTATTTTATTATATTGAACTATATTATGTGGTTTGTGGAAAGAACATGACACATTTAGTGTAGTAATAACAATTTTCCAACTCACAAGTCATTTAAATGGAGATCTAATAATAGTCAGCAAAAGTGGCTTTCCTAAAGCTCATACTCCATCTCAGTTTCACTGCCTGGAGCTTATGAGGGATGGCATTTCAACATCCTTTTTCACGGTCTTTTCAGGAATGAAGCAGCATCTCATTAAGATAAGTAGGATATGCTGCAATGAATAGATTATGGTCATTTCTGGGAGGCTGCAGGTATGGAGGAGATGTTCTCCCGTTTTCGAAGCTTCTTTCTGAGAAGCTGGAAAGAGTAAAAATTGTCTTTTCTTTACATTTCATTACCACTCTGACAAAAAAAAAGCACACCTGTCTCCATCAGTTGCAAACATTACAGGCAACTTTTTCATGTTTTCATTATTACCTTTTAAATACAGGAAAAAGCAAAGAATATGCATGAAGACAGCTGTGGGAACTAGAAAAAACTGAAAATCACACTGGGAGCCAGATGTTTATTGCCCTTCATTGTGAGGTCTTGAATAACAGTTCTGCTAGGTTATTTGCATGACATTTCTTGGATCACAGAGTAAGGACAATAACTGGAGTGATGTTTTCATGGTCCTGTTTTCAGCCAGGACAGAGTTGACTTTTTGCAGTAGATGTGAAGGGGCGTGGCCAAGATACTGATTTTATTGGATACAACCTCACATCATTGCCAGGTTGGGGGAAAGGGACTCTCACTTCAGGGGAGAAGTACATTCCTTCAGGTGGAAAAAACATAGTGGGAGAGAGCCCCCTGATTTACCACTTTAAGTTGAAAAAGGGAGATGAAGCACTGCAGCAGAAGAGAGTAAGTTTGTACGTACAGCAGAAGATTGGAATTGAGCTTGCAAAAAATGGGTATTTGTTTATTTTGGGGGGATTTTTGAATAAATCATTTCTTTGTCTTATGCATTTTGTTATTAATATTTTTGCTGTTACTGTTTATTAATATTTTTTTGTTACTGTTCATTTCTCATCTCAGTTAATCATCTGTTTCCAATAAATTCTTATCTGAACCCATGATCTTTGCCTTTTGTGTTTCCAGTTGGAGGGGAAAGAGAGGTGAGTGAAGGTTATACCATGAGTACTAAATTGGAGAATACCATTACAAAACCGTGACATTCAGTCATTGAAAATCTACAGAAATCAGAAGTTGGAAATAAACAGAATTCTAAGGAATGGCCATCAGTATTCTAGAATATCAAAGTTACCACTGTGTTTAGACGTGCCTGACTGGTGAGCAGTGTGGCAATTATTTGCAGAATGTTAATTTTAAAAGGGAAACAGAACCAGAACCAGGATTCATTTTTTATGTAGCACAAAAATGGGGTATGTAGGAACTGTTTACAACTGCTCAAGACTTATAAAGAATGAGAACTTTTCTGATAATAAACTGGATTTCTTTTTATCTTTCTATAGGGAGAAACCAAGATTTTCTGAATTCTTGCCCTTTGGTACCTGCAGACACACCAAACTCTGTTGTTCAGGTTATTGTAGCAAGAACATAGATTGCCACTATGTACAAAATATAAACCACTTTTTCATCCTTATCCTCTCCCTTCTTAAATCTATGGATATATATATCTAAGCATTATGCATTCACAAGATGTCTTTAGATGTTGTCCTCAAAAGAAAAGAAATCACAGATAAATCAAAACTTCCTTATAAAACCAAATGCAGATTTTTCTTTCTAATACTTTGGAAGTGTTCTCTTGTTGAAAGACAAGGCTGGTGAATACAAAATGACCTTTCTTTTATGAACCTCTGTAAGGGGGATTTGAAACCTAAGATGAAAATGTTTCATTCAGATTCTTCATGTTCAAGCTAATCCTCACAGAGATATAGTTTACTTTTTACTTTTGAGGTAGAAGCTGTGTATTCTCTTGGAAAGAAAATTACTGCAGTCACTTAACTGTGTCTACTTACCCCACTCTAGAAATGCAGATTTTTCTCAAACATATTTTTCTCACAAGCAATCATGGTAGAAGTTACTGTAGGTAAAAACATGTACTGTCTTTTTATTCATTATAAAGGGGAAACCAATGGTAATATTACTTACCTGCTTTGCTAGAAGATGACTGTCCCTAGAAAGTTAAATCACCCAGTCTGATTGCAATAGTTAATTTCATCACAATGCAGCACTTGAACTTCATTAGACTGTATTGTCCAGAGGTCTACAAAAATTAAGTGTGCAGAGAATGTGATTTTTTAAAATAAGTGTGTCTATAGGCATATTTATATCAAGAAATTGTACAGGAAAGAAAATGATAAAATTGTTTTCTCTCATCGGTTGAAACAGAATGCATTCATGTTCTTCCCTTTAAGATTTTTTTTTCTATTTTATTTTAGCTGTGTGAAAATACCTTCTGTGCTGAAGGTTGATATACCTTATTTACCCCTTGAAGTTGAATAAGTGAGATGAAACCCTACAGTGGAAGAGAATAGGTTTGTACCTAACAACAGATGATTGGAATTGAGCTTGAAAAAATTTTCAATGCATCTTTGCCTAAATTTGTAATTATTAAAAAACCCAAATGGTTGCAAAACCCAGATAGCCAAGCATCCATTGCAGTGATATTTTTGTCCACAGATTTTTACAAGCTACCATAGTAGCAGAAATATTTTTACTTGGCATTAATAGCAGCTGTGGTTCTTAATATCAGGCAGAAAACAGGTGCCAGGTAAGTTCAAGGAAATTTTGGGGTTAAAAGATCTCACTGGAGATAAAATAATGGAAGTAGGGGAAAAGATATGTTTTGCAAGGCTATGTGTCCATTAACAAATAACAGAAGTGGTACGAGAAACATTCGTCCCTGAGGACCTGTCAGCCATATTCCAATCATGGAGTTGATACAAAATAGCTCGTCTCATATTTTCATATGGACTCTATTTTCCAGCTTGGTTTTATGCAAAAGAAGCCCATTGAAGCTACTTTCATGCCTCTCCACAATGTTCATCAAGGTGCAGCAGGTGTTAGTAAGTATGAGGTTAATTCCAAAGTGCAGTCCTCAAGTTCTCTAAAATGCTTATAGAGATGCATATTGTTTCATCTTTTAGTTTGTGCTGACTAGATCTTGTTAATGATGCTCTGTAAAACTGGGACATGTGGGTGTTAATTTACCAGAAAAAAATCTGCTAATCCTTTCATAATTTTATGAGAAGGCAAGGAAAACCCCATAAAATTAAAGATTCAGTTTATCTATAAAAGGTTAATTTATTGTGTAACTACCAAAGATATGACAAAGTGCTTTGAAATCTATCCTTATATTTTGAAGATTTACTGAACTTATCACTGGCAATCAAAGAGAATCTGTTGGTCCAGTAAACCACACTGTGAATCTGCGTTTGTGAAAATTCCTACTGAGCTCATATTTTAAGTGTTGAACTGTGCTGTTTCTGAATGAGCCCAAACTTACAGGGTAACCCACCCTATTTGTGCTCCTGAGATTTATTGAATGTGAAGAGAATTGATGGTACTGAATTTTTCTAATCAGAAATTAAGCCTAGCTGCACCCAGCCCCTCTGATCTCTGAGGACTAGCTGCAAAGCAGGAGGATTTATTTTCTGCCGAATTTCTGTGCCCTAAACAAAACAGTATGCTGAATCATCTGCACTCTCAGGATGCCATAAAACTGTTAAATATCTTCTACAGATAAGACATGCATGTTTCTAAGGCTGACTTTTGCTCCTTTCTCCTCCTACTAGAAAGCCCCCAAAAGCTCGTGTCTTGAATTTTCTACTTTACTCTAGGCAAAGTAGCATGCCTTCTAAAGCCACAGGCAAATGCTAAAAGTTGATTTTTAGATGTGGGATTCTGACTAAAAAAGTTTTGAAAATGAAAGTCTTCTGATTTCTTGGAAGAAGCTACATCTTTCCAAGTTAAATGCAAACCTTGGGTTCAGCATGCTTGAGTCAGTGCCAGTCCCATTCACTATGGTGCCTCCAGAAGCCTCGTCTACACCCAGGAATATCAGCTGGCAATTAAAAGCAAGCAAACAAAACTGCCTAAACCAAGAGTACACATTTCATACTCAGAGTATGAAAAATTTTATACATACCTTTAGCTGAAAACTGTTTTAAACTTCACTTTTTCACAGATGCTGTCTTGGCTAGTAGACTCAGTAAAAGGTATGTTAAAGAATTATGTTTTCAAGCACAAAACCAAAGGTATAGGGTGTTGTATCTGCAAAGCTGATACGGTTTTCTTGTTGAAAACTTAGCAAAACATTCTCAACAAATAACAAGCTTCATAAATATTTATATGGATTCTTGGTGCAATGTTGCAATTTAAGTGGCAATATTAGTATACACTCTTCCTATGGTTTTCTACAGACTGTATTAGAAACAAGACTACTAGATGTACTAAAAATAAGGCATAATGTTGTTTTGATGAACGAGGTGCTTCTTCAAAAGAAAGCTAAATTTGGTGTATTTCCAGTTTATGTTAAATTCCAGTAAGCTGGTTAAACTGGCTGACTTCCTTTGGGTGATGTGGAAATTGTAAGGTTTATCATAACTTTGGAGTATGTCTGACACCATTAGGGATGGGAACGTCTCACCTATGAGGAGAGGCTGAGAGAGCTGGGACTGTTTAACCATGATGGAGTGGTTGGAACTAGAGTATATTTGAGGTACCTTCCAGCTCTAGACTGTCTATGATTCCCTGGTTCTATGATTCTATGATGCGCAGGAGCTGGAACTAACCGAGGCCACAGTCAACATGCAAGGTTTGTTTGCTCTCCCTGTTTGTTTGCTCTCCCTGTGTCACCAATTGTGACGTGGCAGAGCTTGCTACACGCTCAAGGAGAAACTGCTGCCTGTGGCTTAAGAAGAGGTCTCCAGAATGCCGACATGGATATGCAGCATTCTCTGAAGGGGTTTGTTTTGCTGTTGCTACATCAGGGCATTTACAGTCATGAGCAATTGCCTACCTTCTCTGGTTGCCTCGTTGCCTGGAATAATCATCATTTGTGGCTTGATTGCTTTGTTCTGCATTGTGCTTTTCGACACCTCACCCGCTCGTGGAGAAAGGAAGACTGTCAAGAAGTTCAGGGAACCAAGAAAGATAGAACGTGATATCCGTTATATAACAGTCAACCCAAATGCACCTCCAGAGGACATTGAATTTGGTACAGGCAATTTACTGGTCAAGGTGGAGGAGATCAGTCCTGACTCCAGTGTGGTGAGTAGCAGGATTTTTATTGTTGCTATTATTATTACTATTTCATCTTCACTGTCATAATGATAAATTTTCCTTTAATTTTGTTGTTGCTGTTCCATGCTCAGTTTAAAGTGAAATTTAACTCTATTTTTAATTTATCTTGATATATAGGACAAACAAGGGGATCCCTTTACATAAAGTAGTGGAAATTAATAATATTACTATAAGTTCTTTGTAAAAACGATGAGCTGATATCAAGAAACACTTAAAGATGTCATATGTTGTTTATAGATTAAACCTTCGCAAATAACTCATCAGCTTTGAATTTAAAATTGGTATTTGTATGTCTCTGAATCTGAAGGCAGGCCGGACAAATCAGTTTGTATGTTTAAAGGTAATACACTTACAGCAGGTGAAAATAAATACTCAGGGCTAGTCTCTTGTATTTCTATGTGTATATATACATATACTTACAAATTCATATCATATATGTGTATATATATGTTAGAACATGGCTTTTTTAGAGATAGAATTTAATTTTTTTAATGTTTGAGAAGACAGGTTCATCTGCTCCTTCTAAGCATCCTTCCATAAACTTGCCATATTTTTCATCCTTTTATTTGAGTTGGCCTCTGTACGTTACTACTTTGTGGCTGGGGGGAAAAAAAAAAGTATGGTGATGTTTGTATTGTCAATATTTGGCCAAATTTGTATTGTTAACAGTATGAATATTAAAAAAAAAAAAAGGAACTGTTTATATTGATGGAAAAGTCTACAGCTTCTTTAATAGAAATTCATTTGGACTTCATCCATCTGACACCATAGACTGTATCATCTGTTGATCTGGTTCCTTCTTGCTCATGTAATGGAGAGAATACAAACCTGTAAATATTTACAACATATACATTCATAAGTGTATATACATAGACATACACATGTATATAGAAGGTGCTGGGGTCTAGCAGTGCTGGTCAATTTTTAAATATCACCTTCTAAGGGCTCAGGAGCAGGCAATTCCCAAATGCTCCATGTCAAGCAGGGGAGGCAGCAGGCATCACTTATGGCACAGGAGCCTCTGTTTCATCCAGAGATGGTGCTTGCACACCATGTGCATAATGAAGCTGTCTTACCTTAATGGTCTTACAGTGTGTAAACTTTGAATCATTTGTAGGTACTGATGTTCTCTATAATGATGCACTGTAAAAGATAATGATGAAGTTAAATCTTTTTGCTTTTAGAACCATTTGTGGTAATGTAAGTGCTTTAGACAAACAATAGAAATACTGTTTCTGGTCCATTGGAACTGCTGAGTACATTATGAAAATGAATAGGAGAAAAATAATCAGCAACAGTAGATGGTAACTTTGCAAAATAATCTGACTTTTCTGTGTTTATATTGTGCAGAACTCTGTAGATAAAAGAAGGGAAAAATAGCCTGGCATACTGAAAGTGAGAATAGCTTGTTTACTGGTACGCCCTTCCTAAATATTTTCCTGGGAACTGCAGAGCCTGCAAGACCTCTTTCTGGTCTTTATGTTTTTTTTTTTTGTATGTGCAAAACCAGACATGGCAGAAATCCAGTTGTGGATTGGATTTTTAGATGCTAGCACAGTATTAATTAAAGTAGGTAGAATAACTTTGAGCCAGTGATCCATCTGACATATTATAGCTAAAAATGATTGAGGTGGGGAATAGAACTGCTGTTGCCAGTACTTACCAGGCATTTGTCCACTCCTATAGAAATGAATGCTATTATTTCCTTTTGAAATAGGAACTATAAATATCACTATGTTTTGAGAATCAGTATTAAATTTCAGCAAGACAGATAAATGCTCTTCTTCTGGGCCATTACTATCAGAATAATGAAATGTACGTGTTTTTTATTAAGACCTTAAATTTAATTAACTTCATTTTTTTTTTTCACCTATAAAGTGCCTGGAGATCTTTCCAAAAGAGCAGTTTGTGCCTGACAGCAAAGTACAAGCGATGGCTGATGCCCAGGAGGACAGAAGTTCAGATGAGCAAAGTTATGTTTTGACTTTTCAGTACTTGCAGAAGACTTTATGGATCTTCCTGGAGACCATTTCTGGCACGTCTCAGAAAGGAAGTGATGTGAGAACCACCACCACCAGTAAGAACACAAAGTCCAAGTAGGCAGCAAAAGCCAGGACAAGAAGGCAGCAAAAGTGAAGTTAAAAAGAGAGACTGCCCTGTTTTCAGTTTGGCAACTTGCCCTTCTACAACATTCAGTGCAAAGAGCCTTCTCTCCTTTGTCACCTAAGAACAGAGCTTGTGGGTATGTTTCTCACTGCTCCATTAAAATTCACCGTGTTTAACACTCATACTAGATGTGTGGGTTTATTTATAGGTTCTTATGGTTAAATGTGATTCGCTCACATTGTTGGTACAATTGAAAATCAAATTTGATATTATAACTACAGTGCAGAGGAAACTATGGGGAAATAAATGCTTTCATTTTAATTTTCCTTTTGAGAACTGAAAATACTGACGAAAAAAAGGATTTTCTCTTAGTGTTAGCAAATCTAAGTCTCCTTCTATTAATTGATGCCTGGACAAAAATTCCTACTGGCACCTGTCAAAATGGAGAAAATCAAGCAACAGGTGTCCTAGTAAAATAGCTGATACTTATTTTTAAGCCTACACTTACTGTTCTAACATTAAGATGACATGCACCTGTTAGTATCTACTTGGATACATTACTGCTGTTTCTGAGGGAAAGCTGAACTTTTTGTGTGTTCTGTATTAGCAGTGTAGAAGGTTTGTTACCAGTAAGTGGTAGACCACTTAAAGAACCACCACTAAGCTTTAATAGATTTTGGTGTCAAGGTTCACTTTATAACTTACTGCATTCATGAAGTATACATAAGAAAATCAGATTTGAATCAGTTTAGAAAGATTTTCACTGAGACTGGTAATGCAAGAGATTAAGGATGCAAAGGATATGGATAAAAAATAGTAAGGGTGCTAGGGGGTTTAGCAGCACTTAATCATTGACTAATTTAACATTTATGAGGTGAGTCAGTAGAATTTGCTACAATTATGACAGTAAATTAATTATAGACTCATGATAACCTTCATACCAAAATAAACAGACAAACATATGCAGGCAAAGAGAAGTATACATCTATATCTATGAGTGTAAAGCTACCTACCAAAAATTCTCCTTTTGTTCAGTGAAATATGTCAGATCCCTTAGCATTTCTCAACAGGCATGGATGGGTTGCACCTCAAGTGTGCCTGTGTATTCTGTCAGACTAGGCTTCATTGTCAGCAAATCTTTTGAGTATGGCAAACTTGAAGGTTCAGGAGCTCTGAGAGGTGTCCTGTTCAGAGGGAGTTGCTGTTGCAGCCCATTGTACTCCAAGAGAGTTCAAAGGGCCTCACTTGGGACCACTGTTCACAGGGTTGCTAGATGACTGACTTCAGTCATCGTTAATTATCTGTTCAGGGCATAATCCAAGCTGGTAACTACTGTAGTTTCCAAAATTCCAGCAGGAATGCTGCTGATCCACTTGGGCTACATTTCAGGTAAGGAGTGTTGCAATGCTGTTAGTGTTGAGCTGATTATCCTTTGTTCTCCACTTGGGCTGGGCAGCCTATGTTCCTCTTATGGTCAGTGTTCCCACCTATTATATGTGAGACACGCTGATGGTCAGAGACTCCTCACCACTCAACTGGTACAGTAAAGGGGCAGTTCAACACTCATCTGATTCAGTCAAGGCTTGTCAGGAGCTCCTGGGATTGCAGAGCAAGCTTGAATGTTGGGGGAAAGCATCACCACAATCTTGATAGACAAAGTGGCAAATAGTCCAGATTATGCTTTGGAAGAGGAATGTGCAGGGACTGAACAGCATTCCTGTCATTTGCAGATGGCTTCTCATGAGTTCTGATCTTGCTCATTGTCCAAAGCCTAGTTTTAAATCTAAGTGTATAAATTTCATTTACTCAGTCATTGTTTGGAATATTTCAGCAAGTCAGTGAATTATTCCACCAGCCAGATTTGTAGCTGGTGGAAAATGGACACAGTTCCACCAACTTCAGTGAAGAGGCATTTGACCCTATTGCCTGAGCTGTGTTACATTGCATTGGTAAGCACAAAGAGACAAAGGCATGAAGGGAAGTCAAAGGAACACCAAAATTATCGTGGCCTTACTTTTCGACTTACCTATATGGAATTGCCATTTGGATGCCCTGTTAAGTAACTGGGTGCTAATTTGAAACTCTAAATGTCTGGTAAAACAAATCAGTGTAAATTTTACTTTTTAACTTCATAAATTTGGGCTTCTGTTGCATTTTCCATCCTAGTTGTGTGGAGAATGAAACTGGATTAGAGAAACCTACTAAAGGGGTTTGTGTGAACTAGAGACAGATAACTGGAAATTTATATCTACATTAGAGGTTTACTTTGACCTAGTTTTGTGTGGATGAATCAGTATTTCCTTACTATACATGCAACTGAAATTTTTGTTAGCAAGCTTGAATAATTCAGACTTCATTGCCTCATTCAGAATAAGACTTTACATCCCCAGAAATCCATTTTCTCTCTTTGAATCCCATGAAAAAAAAGATAAGGTTTTACAGTGGGAGTCAGAGCAGTGTTCTTTTAAAGTAGCAGTTTTACCATTCAACCAACTCCAATTTTGAAATAGCATGTAAATTTCAGAAATAGTGTATATTTTGTGGAATTACAATTTGCTATTTGTGTAAATTTAAGACTGCTTTTGGTAATGCAAGAGTGTCTCCCACTAATTCAAATGTTCATGATGAGGAGGTTGCCTTTCAGCACAGGAAATCTGCTGTTAGGTGAGACTTCATCCATGCATGTCTTCTTCCTGGCTGGGATTTTAGTTGTTAAATATCTTTTGAGTGATTCCCTCTTTAGAATCCAAGGCTACACATACATGGTCTGGAGGTAAGAAAGAAAGAAGGTCCAGACAATGTAGGAGATGTTCCTGGTACACAGAAAGATGTCCAAGGACTGCCAGGCTGGTATATATTCAATGCAGTAGACTTTGCACTATGTAAGCAGGATTGTGTATGGAAATTCAGGAATATCAGCTGGAAGCTTTTCTGCTGATGGAGCCCTTGAACTTCCTGTACATTTAACATGTGCTTGGGCAGTTCCTAGTTCTAATATAATACAACATGGCTTGCAGATAAACTTGAACATGTCTTTTTTATTAAAGAGGTTTGTTTCCTTTTTGGAGACTTCCTTCATCAATTTTTTCATCCTAGATATTTTGTCATGATAATGTATGTTCTTAAAAATTAATGAAGAGCTTGTGGTGTTATATCAGCCTTGTAACTGGTCACTAGTTAGGTTCTGCAGGCCTCCATTTTATGACCACTGCTCCTCAGCCTCTTTGTAGATTAGTTGGATGCAAGACCCAAAGGTACATGAAGTAAATTGGCCAACGATAATAAATTGGGAGGAGCTGTTGAGGGCAGAGAGGCCCTGCAGAGAGATCTCAACAAATGAGAAGGCTGAGGTCTCACAGTGTGTGAAGTTTAACAAGGGGGAGTGCCGGATTCTGCACCCGGCATGGGGAACCCTGGATGTGCTACAGACTGGGGAATGAGAGGCTGGAGAGCAGCACTGCAGGACCCTGGGGATCCTGGTCCATGACAAGTTGAACATGAGGCAGCAGTGCCCTGGCAGCCAGGAGGAACACCCCTGTCCTGGGGGACATCAGGCACAGCATCACCAGCCAGGCAAGGGACGGGATGATCCCCTCTGCTCTGCACTGGGGCAGCCTCACCTCGAGTGCTGGGGGTAGTTTGGGGCACCATAATATAAAATAGTCAAAATGTTATTAGGGAGCATCCATAGAAGAGCAACAAAAATAGTGAAGAGTCTGAAGAGGATGTTGTATGAGGAGCAGCTGAGGTCACTTGGATTTTTCAGTCTGGAGAAGAGGAAACTGAGGGTTAACTTTACAACTTCTTCATTAGGGGAAGCAAAGGCACTGATTTATTCTGCATGGTGACTAGGATCCCTCAGGATCTGAGGGAACAACATGAAGCTGAGCCAGGGGACATTTAGGTTGGATTCAAAGAAGAAGGTTCTTCGCCCTTTGGGTGAAGTTTTTCAGCTGGGGACTGGAACAGACTCCCCAGTGAAGTGGTCAAAGCACCAAGCCTGCCCGACTTAAGTGTTTGGACAAGGTTCTCAGGCATCTGGTATGGCTCTTGGAGTCGTCCTTTGCAGGGCCAGGATTTGAACTGTGATGATCCTTTGCATTTCTTCCAGCTCAGGATATTCTGTGAGTCTATGATTTATGTAAGATACACGTGTTAGCTCTAGGCTTTTCCCACTGTAGCAGGATTACATGTTTTTGGTGACAGATAAAGGTCCAAGGAGTGTATGAATGCTGTTTGCTGTGGACTGGCACTATCTTTTATTCTATTACCAGGACCTGTAAAACTTTCAAAAACTACATTTTAATTTATCTTAAAAAAGCTGTTCTGTTTCTTTAAATTGTTTTTGTCTTTTGTTGATCTTTTAGGTATCACTGAAAGATTTTCACATAATTTAAAAGACCAGTGTACAAGTTTCCAGATTCCAATTTTTGTGAAAAGAAAAATCCAAAGGGTTCTTGATTAAGAATCTCATTTTAAAAATAAAGACCTTCTCAAATGTCTGGGAAAGATACTATTACAGTTCTTTTTGTTTACAGTAACATCTGGGAAAATGCTGGTTCAGATTGATTGCTAGGTTATTTAAGTTCCTGAGCTATTAAAATAGCGTAGCATAGATACTGTTCTGCAATTATATTCACATTTGTTTCCATTTAAATTTAAAACTTTTTCAAATATTAAGAATGAATACTGAATTAATTAGCAGCAAAATAATTAATTACTTTGTTCCTCCAGAAGAGTTTTGGAGCTCAGTGAAGATCATGTATGCAAAAATTTAAAAAAGTATTTAAAACCATCAAAATCAGTACCCACCATTTTTTAAAATTATCTACTTCAGTCTCAAAGACAGGTTAAATGAGGAATTTCATATTACATTCTTTCAATTTTATGGTTGATCCAACCTATCAAGCCTTCTTAGACCTGTGGTGACTACCTTGTCAACACTTTACCACCTCATTTTTCTGTAGCTGGAGAAATACTGCTTGAATGTCTTCCCCGCAGTGACCCAAACTACTCAGTCTCAGTCATTCACTTCCCTTCCAGCAACCTTTAGATTCCTGACAGGTGTCTTGGTATCTCATTAACTTTAAATTCCTCCTTTTGCATTTCTTGTTTTAAAATTCTTACTCTTTGCCAGACACTGTCAAGGAAATAAAGTGTCCCATCATAGGATCATAAAATTGTTAAGTTTTGTAAAGACCTCTCAGATCATTTAGTCCATCCATTAACCTCATGCTGCCAGGTCTCCCACTAAACCATGTTCCTAAGCGACACATTATTAGTATCATGAGAGTTATGCACTTGGTATGCTGCAAAAGCTCACAATTTGTTTAGATTTTTTGGAGTTGGTTGGTGGTTTGTTTGTTTGTTTGTTTTAGTTTGTGTGGTGTTTTGACTTTTTATTCCTAAGATATCTTTACTTAGGTATGGAAAAGTTTTGAAACTTTTTGAGCTGCACACACATTTCAGTACACTTGTCTCAGAAGTATATAATATAGTAGGTATAACACCTTCTTAAATATTTTTATGTGAAGAAATGAATCCCATGCTGACTCCATAATTGCTTTTTTAAACTTAAAAGTATTTTTGAAGGGAGGTGGGTGGAAATGTGAAGAGATGAGAGGTGGTTGTCAGTGCTAGCAATGAATGATCAAAATCTCTTTCCCACCGAAAGATATAGAAGAGGTGATACAGTCTCCTCCAATGTGCTGTCTGACATACTAACCTGATCTGCTTGTGACTGACACTGCTGCAACAGAAAATTAATCACTGGTGGCTGAATATCTTGCTCATTCATGAGGATGTGGTATGCAGAGATAGCCGCTTTGGACTGTTCACTGCCTATGAATAATAAGATCTTAGAAAAAATTTAGCAACTTACTTTTACCCCAATACTAATATAGTTACCCATTTTTTTAAAAAAAACAAACCAAACAATATATATAATTTTTGGTTGACCACACATGGAAAGGGTCCCAGGGAAAATGAAAGCTCGTCCTTAAAGACTCTTTTTTCAAGAACAAAAATTGCACCCTTTTTAAAGCAACCTACTTTGGTCTGGTAATGTACCAGTGTTTCCCTCAGAGACTTCATGCTTCACTTTGGTTTCCTTCTCATTCATTCAATAAATGTAGAGATAAACATATAATTACATATATATTATACATATATATAAACATATAATTATGGATGTAATAAAAAAACTTCCATAAGAATCTGTAAATACCGTGATGTGGTAATTTTAATAATTTTATCGAAGTTATGCCTTCTTCCTCTCTGATTATGAGTGTTAATTTTTGTTTTTATGATAGATTAAAATACTGAAGAGGTTAATCTAATGAAAAAGAAAAGTTATTTAATGAAAGAGTAATTGAATTCCATATGGGATCTGATGTGTTAAATAACAGACAACTAATTCATAATGTCTAAGACCAACACTAATAATAGAAGGAGCAAGCACTGAATAAAAACTAACCTGTGGTAAGAGACCAAAACTGGATATATTTCTTTACCAACTTCTCAGAATTGGCACATCCAAAATTAAGCTTATTTACTATATCTGATCCCCAGAAAAAGATTCCTAATTGTATATATATTTAATTAGAATCAAATAATTTCAGAGAGGTTTTCAGTTTTGGAAGTTTGCAGAACATAGGAGAATATCAAACCTTAGCTCCTATTTGGCTCATATACAATGCAAAAACTGCCCTCTTTCCCCATTGTCCCTTACTTAGTGTCCTTAAGCTTGATAGCTGTAACTTTCCCAGGATGCTAACAATCTGTGCAGCTCTAAAAGGAATAACAAGATTATTTCCAGCATAAATGGCAACTTTTCACCAGGACAAAACCACTATTAGGGTTGTTAGAACTTCTAAGATTTGGTTTCCCTACGAGGTGTGTACCTCATTATTTTGCAGAGAACTTTCTTCTTATCTTTCTCTGATTAATATTTTGTCTAATTCTCAAAGAATTTAAAAAATGAGATAAGGGCTTTTAATATTTTTTTTGTTATTGTTTTAATCTTTAATAATTTTATCATCAGTTGAGATTTTTTTTTAGTGTTCTTAGAGGAAAACAGAAACAACTTAGATAAATTTTTGACTTTGACCTTTATCATTTACTTTTAAGGCTTAAAGGTGCCACAGAAAGGTACGTTATGCTGACTCCCTTGAAGGCAGGAAGGTCCTGCAGAGAATATCCTGTGCAGTCTAAGAGGTGGAATCAATGATCCTTTAGGGTCCCTTCCAACTCAGCACATTCAATAATTCTGTGATTAACCCCTGGTACAGTGCATCCTCTTTTCTATTAGAAAGCTGAAGGATGACTCACTAAATTTAACTAGCAGCAATTACACGATTGGCCAGTTAAAATATTTTGGTAGGGTTACTTCATAAACTTTTTTCTCACAATGCATCTACATTTTTGCTCAATTCATGACATATCACATAATTTTATTCTTTCATGGACAAATCAGTTCACGTGAATTCATTTATTAATGTGTTTCCTGTCAAATAAGTGGAAAAAAGTGTAGAATCTCTTGTAAAATCTCTGGAATTTTTAAATCTCTAATGGATATTAAAGATACTAAAGAATTTTGATAATGCAGCAACACTACTATTTTACTGCTACCACTTTTTCTTTGTCCTACTTATTTTTATTCCATTTCTCTATATCTTTCCCTAAATCCCAGAAGGTAAGATGGTAGAAGGTGCAACCTTCAGCAAGCATGTCTGTGAAACATTCAACCATCCAGATTCTCTCCCACCATGTCTCTTCTGGATTAAATGAGGTGAGTTTATGTCTTCTTAGCTCTATTAGCTCACTTTATTATATGGTGATTTGATAGATCTACTATTATTCTACCTGGGGCAGGTAGGATGTTGTTCCAGGACTTCCTGGGCATCACAAAGGCAGGACTGGACATTAACATACGAGAAAGTAATATCACAGAGAAACTTTGTTGTTATGGTGCTCCTAAAAGAGACTGTCAGTTAAAATGTCAGTAATTACCCCAAAACAAAACTTTGGGTTGTAGAAAACCTGACATTTTGAATAGGGTATTGTTCCCAAGTGTTGGTATCAGACTCTCTTATCTGCTGAGAGCACTGACAGGCTTAGAGAAAATAATTCAGTTTGTTCATTCTGGAGAGAAGCATTCAGAGTTGTAAACTGTAATTTCATTTTCAAGCTTGACTATTAAAATCTGAGATCTGAATTTTTTGTTTGTGATAACTAAGGTTAGTAAACTGCACATTAATTCAGCTTTCACAGTAATTTACACCTTGGGTAAAGATCAAATCATGTTGTTCTTAGACAAAACCTGTAATTAAATAACTTTCTAGTTTTTCAATTTTAACAAAGCCGATAAAAGATTGCAATAAAATTGCAAGAGAATATAAAGAATAAATAGAATAAAAGTTTCCTACTGCTGCTTTAATTTGTTGAATGGAATTATCCATTGTTTGAAAAAAAAATGGGATGCAAACCACACCACAGCTCTCCCCATGGATATGTTTTTGACCAGTGCCTTTTCTTTTTCAGTTATACATCAGAGTCTGCCTCAGGGTTTGAGTAAAAATGACTTATATGAGTTTGCAAGGTGAAAAGAAGATTCTTTTACTTATTGAACCTAATGGGAACTTTTTGCCAGAGGTAGAGAATTTTTTAAAACATCTTTCCTCGTGTAAAGTTCTAATTGTTTCTGTCCACAACACAAACCTGGATAAAAGACATAATTATGCAGTAAGGTACTACTGTGTAGCTTTATGATCCTGCACAACAATATTTTTAAATGGTAATTCAAACTAATACTGGGGTCATTTTTATTCAAATGTCTTCCTTTGCTGCGTCACACTATTATAAGTAGCATTAATATTCAAACATAATGCATCATATTTAATTCTACTACAGGGAGAAATCATTATAAAAACTGAGTTTTTAAAAAGGGTTGCCACTTGTCTTGCTCTGTGCTACTGTGAGTGCATTTTCAAGTACATGGCTGTACAGTGACCCACATATCCTTGCATGTGTTCACAGGGCTTCCAGTCAGGGAAAATTATCTTTACATTGCAGTTGGGGAAATTGAGCTAAAAAGCACTATGACACAATGAATATGGAGCAACAGAATTTAATTTTGAATGCCATTCTAACCTTTGTTACATTCACATTAACAAACAAACAAAACAAAAAGAAAATAACCCCCCCAAACCCACCAGGAACTGCCCTCATCCAAATAGGGCTGACTATGGACACTTTCCCACCATGGGAAACAACTGAAAGCAGGCATTTTAATAGGATACCAGAAGAGTCATGCTCAAAACTAAAAGAAGTTTTGGGCTGCAGTTTCATCTGGCTTGATTTTGAACATATTTTTGAGAGAAAGAAAACATTTTTTTAAGCTTGGCAGCTGTCATGGAGCTCACATGTGTCTGCTGACAGATCCGAGGAAAATAATAATTTGTAGACATGGTACATCATTAAGAATGACAGCGAGTCAGTGTGTAAGCTCTGGTTTCTGGCCACTTAACATTTGAGGCAGAATTGTTAGAATTGTTGTGCCTCCCAGAAAACATAATTTATTATCCTTTTTTTTTTTCTTTTTTTTTTCTTTTTCTGTTTCTTCATAAAATAAGTATAAACAAACAGTACGCTGTTAGGAATTAGCCAGTTCAGAACTTAGAATTTTTAAACTCATAGAACTGAGAGATAAAAGCAAGTTAAACTAAGAAGAAAATGCTGCTGATAATTTGAGCAATGTAGACTTGATAAAATTAATAAAGTTGAAATAATCTGAAAGCCTTTAGATTCTGAGCAGGAGCTTTGTTTTCCCCATGAGAAGCCATCATTTCCTTTAAATCTAATTACTCTTAACAGGTCACTTTAGATTGCAGCTCAGTTACACCACTAACATTAACTTGTGAACATCTGGAACAATTATTCCTTCCTCTTGGCTGATCAGTGGGTAGCACAAACTGAAGGGAGGTGTTCCTAAAGACACGAAGCAGTATTGATTATATATTCTACATATGATTCCAGAAGCATGTGGGAGGACTTCATTGCCATAGTGCTCTCCTGCAATAAGCAAAGAGAATTTAAATTTCATTCCTGGCAAGGGAATTAGCTGGAATTTTAGAACCTACTAGGCTGTAAGAAGGCTATTAGTAATCTAAAGTGAAATCTTGGTATTAATATAATTAAAATATTTTATCCTTCTGTTCTAATCCAAGGTACTCCTTTACCTTAGATGATGTGCATTGTTCTGAACCTGCCTCTCCCACACGCCTTCCTTTACAAAAAGACAATGATAAAGCTAGAAAAAGGTCATAGAGGGGCAAAAAAAAATTCAGAGAATGATCAAATATATGGAATACTTTTCTACAAGGAACAGGTTGGAAAAGTTGGACCTCTTGCTTAGAAAAGAAATAGTGTAGGAAACTAGGTAATGACCTGTAAAAGCACACACATCATGGCAAAGATGAAGCTCAAAATTTCTTCTGGTAAAAGAACAAGGAGCCAGATGAAACTGTTGAGAGTCATGCAAAAGGAACTGAAGGAAGTGATTCTGTCCATGATAGGTAGGTGAGCCCCAGAGCTCCATGACATGCAGTGATTGTTAAAAGTTTACATGACTGCAAAAATCCATTAGGCAAATCAATGTATTGCAAGAAGACACTAAAATTCAAGCATTTATATGCTCACAGATTAAGTACCTGAGCTGAAAATACTGGAGTCTGTGAGAGAGTTCTGGGAAAGCATTGCTGCCCAATTGGTTGGTCCTAATATTTTTCCCTGACATCTGCTCTTGTCCACCATGTTGGATAAGAAATATTAAGCAGAGGGACTTTGCTTGGATACAGTCATTCCCATTTCAAAATATTAATCCTGTTGCAAGAAATCTTTTGAGGATTAGAAAACTATAAAAAATACTTCAATCATAGAATACCCTGAATTGAAATGTCCCAAAAGGACAACCGAAGTTCAGCTCCTGGTCTTGCACAGGACATTGCCAAGAATCACACCATGTGCCTGAGAGAATTGTCCAAATGCTTCTTGAATTCAGACAGGTTTGGTGCTTTGACCACTTCCCTGGGGAACCTGTTCCAATACCCAGCACCCTCTGGGGCAAGAACCTTTTCCTAATATCCAACCTAAATCTCCCCAACACAAATACAAGTCAATCCTTCAGGTCCTGTCACTGGTCACTGCAGATAGAGATCAGTGTCTGTCCCTCCTCTTCCCCTCATGAGGACCTTGTAGACTGCAATGGGATCTCGCCTCAGTCTCCTCTTCTAAAGGATGAACAGGCCAAGCGACCTCAGCTGCACCTCAGCTTCCCCTCAAGGCTTTCACCACCTTTGTTGCCCTCCTTTGGATGCTCTCTAATAGCTCAGTATATTTCTGATTTTTTGGTGACCAAAACTGCACACAAAATTCAAGGTGAGTGCAGAGCAGAGGGGATAATCCGCTCCCTTGCCTGGCTGGTGATGCTGTGCCTGATGCCCCCCCAGGACAGGGTTGTTCCTCCTGGCTGCCAGGGTGCTGCTGCCTCGTGTTCAACTTTCTGTTGACCAGGACTCCCATGTCCCTTCCAAAGACTAGGATAAACAAAGCTCTGAGAACACTGCCTCAGTATTCCTGTAAGGTTGCCAAGTTACCATGTGCTTCATTATCTGCTTACAGAGACACTTGCACTTCTGCAAGAAAGGGGAAAATAGGTCATCAGACTTGAAATGCTAATCCAACAGCTTTCCTCAGTTCATAATTACAATTGAGGAGCAATTATTAATAATTTAATACTTCAGGTAAATTATAGGACTATGAACTGATTCAGTATCACACAATTTTTGTGCTTTATTAGTAATGAGGAGCATGTTTAAATCAAATGTATGAGGCTTAAGTACGGCATTGTTTTCTGAGACATCTCAGCTTAGGGCATCACTGGAAAAAGAATTGGTGAGGGAAGTTGTCCATTCATTATTACTGAAGAATCAAAACCTCCATTTCATATATGCACCTGGTACTTTCTTCCCCACCTCTACCATATGCTGTCTTTGAGACTTTAAAGGACAAATTTTCTTTTCAGAATGTTCTCTGACTCAGAGAGTGCCTGCTAGGTCACACGAGCAGCCTGGGTAACACGCTGAAAGAAGTGTGGGGTTTTTTTCCCCTTGAAAGCTTCACAGCATTCCAGAACATAGAGCATGATTCATTCCTCACATTGCAAATTTTAATTAGACAGACCCTTGCTAGCTAATGAAGAGTTTTACCCTTCCTGCTACAATTCATCCTTGCTGATGCCTTGCATTCATGGAAATCTCATTATAACCCTTCTACATTTCACATCTGGTTTTCTGTCATGAAACTGCTCCCCACACCCTCCTTCCCCGGTGGGATGGGGAGTAGAATCAAAAAGATCATACAAATTATAGCTTAAGAACAGTTTAATAATTGAGATAAAAACAAAAACAAAAACACCCCAGCAACAATTATAATAAAAAGGGAGAGAACACCAAAAAAAGAGCTAAATAAAGTCCAAGATAGACAAGCCATGCCCAATGCAATCACCCAACACCTGGAGACTGATGCCAGGTCCATCCCCAAGCAGTGACTGATTGGTAACTCCTGGCCATTTTTCCCAGTTTTAATACTGAGCATGACATTCTATAGCATAGATTATCTGTTTGGCCAGTTTGGGTCATCTGTCCTGTCCATGTTCCTTCACAGCTTCTCGTCCACCTGCTCACTGGCAGAATATGGGAAACTGGAAAGTCCTTGACCTAGAGTAAGCACTACTTAGCAACAACAAAAGCATACATGTGTCATTATTAATCTCATACTACATCCAAAATAGAGCTCTGTGCCAGCTACTACAACAAAAGCTATCTGTGCTCCAGGTGGAACTGGGAGATTACCTCAAAGCAACAAGCAAAAATCCATCTTTGGATGTGATTCTAAATACTGAAAATTTGGACACATTTAGAAGCAATGTCATATCAAATGAGAGCAAGCAGATCAACATCTCACTGCAACAAAAAGATCTCTTCTTGAGGATGTGGAGTTGATTTCAGAAATGAAGATTTTGGCACTAAGAAGAAGCTATTCATTTCAGACTGACTACAATAAATTGGTTCAGAATGACCATGTATTACTTCTGGGAATAGGAAGCCCTTTGTATTTATTTTATGCAAGGCTTGCATGAATGCTTGTCTCTTCCTGTAGACACAACACCAAAAGAAAAAAGAAGTTAAAGCTGTCTATAAAGCTGTCTAAAAGCAAGAAACTCACTGTGGTTTTTTTTTTGTTGTTGTTTGTTTG
>VYXD01013944.1:998963-1145648 GCA_013397195.1 Hylia prasina
TTTTTTTTTTTTTTTTTAATTTCCCCCCCCCCCCCCAAGGATTGTGACTGATTACAACTAATACCTTGTTTCCAATTCTCTTGCAGCCTAGAATGCCTTCCAGGATGAAGCAAGTATATGCAAGAAGAAAGACGGGGTGCATCATGTGCCAACCATTTGGTCTGACACAGTAAGTTTATGTCAACATCTCCCAGTGCATTTTCCATTATAGGTACCTGAAAAAGCAGAGGAAAGATATCCAAGCATTGTGCAAATGAGAACACTGAGGAAATCTGTGACTGCAGTTCACTGTGAGTTTTGTGTGCATTTGTATTCCCAAGTAACTGCCTAACTAACCTGATGTTAATTTTTCACCCATTAAAATGTTGGTGTAGTATTGAAAGGATGACAATACTGAGACTGTATCTATCTTGTTTTCACTCAGCAATCTCCTGATTAATAGTTTTCTACTCTTGCTTCTTTCATGAATTTATACTTTAGGGTATTATCTCCTGGGGAAAGAAAGAGGTGTTAATATTAGGAGACATTTAGGCAAAGTGAAAAAAAGGTTCTGATAATCTAGAATAAAGAGAAAACATACCTGTCATACCTGCATTGCTACATACAGAAAAAGGATTCCACTGGCTACTTTTGAGTGCCTGCAAACTGCAAATAATACTGAAAGTTTTACCTAGCAAAGCCAGTGTACATATATACATAAAGGTATCTTCTCTGGATAGCTTCTGGAATGGGTGGAAAGTATACTGGCTTTACATTCCAAATGAGATTATTTATTGGAATTTTCAGTACTGCTGGTGGATCAGTCCTAAGTAAAATATTTACTGATCTGTTATTTTAGGGTGTTAAATTTTTAATACAGTATATCAGTTGACAAAGATTTTATACTATTTCAGTGGTGATTGAACATCACTTGAGATAAGAATCTTTAATTTTGAAGTAAATATTTCTGTAATGGTTTATTTTAGAAGAGTAAAGGACTACTAAAGATGTGGAAGCACAGTTGTTTTGTGTTTTTTAAAAATAGAAGCATTTTTGTAGCCTTAACTAACATAACTTTAATATTGTTGCTATGGTAATGCTTTAAGAATTGCATTTGCTTTTATTTTGCTCATTTTAATTCAGAAGTCAGTGGTGATATCTCTAAGCTTATGAAGTTTTCTGTAAGATCAGGCCTGGATCTATAAGTTTGAATTAAAGCACCTGCCAGAAACAACTAAAATATTTTCTTCTGCTTTCTCTTTCTTTCATCCCTTTAGAGAATTTCTGAAAAGTTTTACACTGTACTAGCCTTGTAAGGCTAGTACACTAAGAATTATCACCTAACAAATCTGTCATGTACAAATTAGCCTGAATAGCAGCTATATAATTCAAAGAAAATTCTCTCTTTAGATCAGAAGACTTATATATAATGAATTAGAATTGCATTCAGTTTCCTTATCATGGAAAGCAATGTTAAAATAGTGTTAAAAATGTACTACTGCAATTTACTGATTTTGCTAACCACTTGATTATACATATAATTTCTTGCTAATAAATATTGCAAAAGTTAAATGGTAATTCAAATAAGAGATAAGGATCTTTAATGTAAGATATAAAACTCACTGCACAAAGTTTGAAATGTTCTGATAAAAATTTTCAAACATTCCTCACACTTTTGGAGACTGAAAAATCCAAAATCACATCTACAGCTGGCAGTACTCACCCCTGAGATACATCACGACTCACAGGCCTCCAGGTAGACACTGTATGGCTGAACCCAACCCTCTGGAACCTGCCATCCAGCTATTCCTCAATCCACTGCACTGCCCACTCATTCAGCCTGTACTTCCTAAGTTTGCTTATGAGTATGTTGTGGGAAACAGCATCAAAAGCCTTGCTGAAATCAAGGTTAACATTCTCCTTATCTACCAGGCAGTCATTCCAGGGTATTGCATAGGTCAAACAATATTTCCCCTTGCTGAATACTTGTTGACTACTCCTGTTAACCTTCTTTTCCTCCGCATGGTCAGTGACATCCAGAATGAGCAGCTGTTCCACCCCTTTACCAGGGATTGAGGCTGACGGTCCTGTAGTTTCCAGGGCGCTCCTTTCTGCCCTTTTGAAGCCTGAAGTGACATTGGCTTTCCTCCAGTTCTCAGGCACCTTTGCAGTTTTCTATGACCTTTCAAACACGATGGAGACTGGCTTATCAATAGCACCCATGCATGTGTTCTATCAGGGCCCATGGATTTGCCAGTTATCTGTAGCCCTGTCCTACTCTTTAAAGGGAAACCTCCTTCCTCCAGAGTTTCCTGGTCTCCTGGGGCAGGGCTTCTTGAGGTCCAGACTTAGTGGTAAAGGCTCAAACTAGGAAGTCATTTAGTAACCACCTTCCCTGTGTCCATCATCACCAGGACACCAACCCCATTCAGCAGTGGGCTGACACTTTCTCTAGTGTTCTCCTTCTTACTGATACAATTGAATAAGTCCTTCTGGTTGTCCTTGACATCCCTTGCCAGCTGTCATTCCAAATAGCTCTTAGCCTTCTTTGTCACATCTCTGCGTATACTGACAACATTCCTATATTTCTTCAAAGTGGCTTGTCCCTTTTTCCACATTCTGTACACTTTCTTCTTCTCTTGGAGTTTTGCCTGAAGCTTCTTGCTCATCTATACAGGTCTCCTGACCCCTGATTTCTTACTTACAGAAATACAGAGATACTGAGCCTGGCGGAAGTAAAGCCTGAATATTAACTATCTCTTCCAGAGCCCTAACCTGTGGAATTTCTCCAAGTAGGTCTATCAAGAAAACAAAGTTAGCTCTCCTAAGTCTGGGGCTTTAATCCTACTTACTGCCTTCCTTATTGCATGCAAGGTTCTGAAAACCACCATAAAATGATCACTGTGACCAAGACTGCCTCCAACCTTCACATCCACAATCAGTCCTTATTTGTTAGTACAAGGTCCATATTAAGTTCAGATGACAAGTAAAAATGTCTTACAAAATGCAGGATTGCCCAGTGTAAATACTTGTCATGAACTACAGGTGTCTTTTGATGATTACTGCCTCTGTGGCTAGCACTAGAGAACAATAGGAACCTTCAAGGTTTTCTTAGAATGTAAACTCCTCTAACCAAGATTTTCTGACTTTGACTATTTCTACTGATTGATTTTGAGTAACTCCTGCTTTTTTATGCTGGCCAAGGTCAAGACTTGATGCCTGAATATGACAAGAAAATGGTGGTTCTTGGAAGCTAAAAATATGAGTATAAATTTCAGAGGTACCCAGGTGACTTACAGTTTGCCTTCACAGACAGTTAAGCCACTGAAATGGAGGGAAATAATTTATAGCACCACTTTCTTTCTGGGCATCTTCTAAATTACATCAGAAGAGCACTTGTAGATTGGACTCACAAAAGTTAGCTTTAGCCTTGGGTTAATCCCCCAAGGCTTCTCTAAACTCACAGAAAGGAGTAGGACTCAGCATGGGATCCCCAAGACAGAATGACATTTTCCAGTCTTGGAGTTAGAATGAAGAAATTACTGTGGTGTAATCATGATGCATTAATTGAACCACGAACACAAGTATATACAAATCTGTTTTATTTTCATCCAAAAAGGGAAGTTCGTATTTAAAACAATCTCTTGAAATTCAAGTTGACATATTTTTCACTGATTATGCCAGAGAGTTTGTATGTTGTTTTGTTGAGAAACTCAACAAAGGTTGAGTATGACAAGCAATACTTGACTTTCTGCTTTACTATTGGGATTATTTGTAAAATGTAGTTGCTCCAGATTCCACTCTTCACTTCTTTTAGGAAACATGTACTATTCCTATTATGCCAAGTTAAATCATTACTTTGTCACTGTGAGAGACTGAAAAGTTGATGGCCAATGGCTTGATCAGTCATTTGCAAAAGCAGCAGGTGCTTTGCTGAGGATAAGCACAGTAACAACCCAGGTGCGGAGGGTGTGAGCTCTAGGGATTAACCATGACAAAACAACATTTGTTTATCAAGAAGCTGGGTTTTGAGGTAGATAAGGGAAAAGGCTCATAAGAAGCAGATCCTGCAAGGTGGGGTAATGTTTTTCACCATGCCAGTGTCCCTTTCACAAGTGGCTCAGCTGTAAAACTCTTCCCCTCACCCAGCACTGTCAGCTAGGGAAGGTATTGTAACATTTGCATTATTCATCCATTCTGATGGGGCATAACTGGTTCAGCTACACTGACATGAGGCAGCTATCACATTTTAATTGTGTCATACATCATCAAAGACCCCCCCCCCCAAAACATGCCCAAACTAAATTCTGGGAGGACTGCCCATGATCCACACAGCCACAGTGTTGCAAAAGACAGTGTAAAAGTCCCCCCCAGGGGAGGTACCTGTGTGTTCCCAGGTAGCCTGAGCATATATTAACCCATTGAAATTTATGTTTCACAGGCTTTCCCCACATCCAGTGGATCAAGGCTGCAACCACCACTTTTGCCCAACAGCCATCGAAAATGCAGCACTCAAGTCGTGTCACTGGATTCCTGAGTGTTGATATCTTTCTGCTTTTATTCTTTCTTTCTGTTTTTTTCTTTCCTTTACACATTTTCTTAAGTAGGCTCTTATATTATTAAATTATCATAAATAATAATAACCATAATGGCTACATACCTCCTTTCCATTGCAAGCTATTTGTTCTAAAATTAACCCTACACATGTATATATTTATAAACACTGATCACATGCTGTTGTTTCAGTCTAATCTGCTCCAAGAGAACAATTTACAAGAACCTGAGTCACTCTGGCCTTCAGGTGCACTTCTGTAATGGTCAGAAATAAACAGATAAAAAGAAACATGGATATCCTGTGAAAAGGAGACACAGTTACGTATCACATCTGTAAAAGCAGAAATCTTGCTGCTTGGAAACACACAGATGAATAAATGACTGGGGATAATTACATTGGCAGCAAGTGAATTTACCGTGAGCTTTGTTAGCCAAAATGTCATTCATGTATTGAATGGCATAGTAAATTAAATCAGTTATAAAATATGCAGCAACAGTTAAAATGCTTAATTTTCAACATTTTGTGTTAAGTGCATTGTTAAAAATCAATGTTTCTATCCCATGAAGTCCTTTAGAAGGACAGGTGCCTTCTATCATTAATTCTGCAATGAAAGTTTCTTTTTTCTTCCTCTGAAAGTGGCTATCCATCCCGTTCTATAGTGAACAATCAGTAGCATGATCAGCACAAAAAATATTTTTGCAACCTTAATGTATTCTGCCCTTTCTGACAGCATAAATGGTAGCAGTTACAATTAGAGATAATAAGAAGAAAAATGGTTGCAAAACCAGCACTCACATATCTCTTCTTCTCAAATGAAGCTTATCTTGACAAACCAGCCCAGAACATCTTACAGCCCAAGTAAACCCAAGCTGGATGACAATTATTAATTTGCTAAACCATAAAGAAGTAACAGAGACACAACTTTATTATTTACCATCTGTATGAAAAAGCTACAGCTATGTGATTAGAGGTTGTAACAACAAATATCTGTGGACATTTGACATTAAGAGACACTTAACAAACACTTGACAAATTATTAAAGCTGCTTTGCTAAGATGGATAAAGGCAAAAGCATTCATAATTAAAGCAAGTGTTGTCCTTAATTATCCTCTATCTGCCTGTGTGCTAGATGTCCTGAGGGACAAGAATCTGGAGGTGGATCATGTCAGATAGGCACATTACTCAGAAGAATACATACTTTCTATAATTCATTGTTCCCTCCCTTTGTACAAACTAAAAGATATTCCAGTTTGTGCTAGCTCTAGAAGACAGATATGTAGGGACAACTTTTGCTTTTTTTGCAGTAATGTAACATACACTGTAACATACAGTAAAAAATGGACTTCTCCCATCATTGTCAAGTCATATGGTGACTTCTACATCCAAAGCAGTGGTAAGCTCCCTAAGCAGAATAACTTTCCCCAACCTGTCATTATTTTCAAAGTGGATCTGATCTTCTTGTCAAGCACAAGAGCATTACAGCTTGCTGCCAAGCACAAGAGCATTACAGATTGATGATGTTTGAAATACAAATGGGAGAAAGGTTTGTGTCTGTTCTTTGGACAAATTAGCCCCCCATCACCCTCCCCCAAAGACCTAGTGAATGCCCTCTAAGCACGCTCTGCTAATCTCCCCAATTTGAGATGCACAGGGGCTTAGAATACCTAAATCTAGAAGGATCAGGAGGTTGTTATGCAGCTGATCTCCTGCTATCCCTTTCCTGTGCCCATTAACTGGTTTGGCTACCATTTAAGTTCCAGAAAGCCAGTCTTAATGGGAAAGAATCAAGGCAGAAGGAGGAAATCTATCACTTCCTTTGACAATTGTTTTTCCACTCATTAATCAGTATTAAAACTCTGTGTGTTTCCATATTGGATTTGTCTGGTTTTAGCTTCCAGACACTGGGTTTTGTTTTTCTTTCTCTTATAGCTCACCAAGCGCCTTAACACAGATTTTCTCTGTAGCACATTGTGAAGCCACTCACATTAACTGTCATTGACTTCCTTTTGCATAAACTGTAGTGATTGAATTCTTTCTATCTCCCTCAGGATGGTATTTTATTTAGCCTTTGAATATTTTTCTGCACCCATTGTGATTTCTCAGTAATGTTTTTGTGTAGCTTGAACCCCTATTGCTACTCATTGTGCTTGTGTTGGTCTTTTCATTACTTAAGGAGAAGTGAAAATCACTTTGCTTTTGTTGCTTTGTAATCCCAGTTATATTTCTTCTTTCAAAATCATTTAAAGATGTGTTTAAACATATGTCTTTCACATTTTTTCAGTACATGTTCAGCATTTCATACTCTTTATGTGTAGTTTTGTTAGCAGCTGAAAAAACTGCATTCAGTGTGATTGAACCTTTTTATCACTGTAGGAATATCGCCCTGTCCTTTGTACTTTGTCCCTGCCATTATTTATGATGTGACCACCCTTTGTGTTACCTGTACAGCCTGTATGCAATAAGTGTTCTGTTAATTCACTGAGTATATTTCAAATGCAGTAGAATACCTTTGGGTTGTGCTCTTCTGCCTCACTTTTAATTAATATTTCTCCACAGCTGTCAGGTACACTTTTCCTAATCATCTATGTGCTCTCACAATGATGTGCAGCACTAACATTATAGTTGAAACACTGAACGATAAGGTTCATATTTAAGCAAGGTGAAGCATTTACAGCAGACAAAAGAATTTACTTGGAAGGGTTTGTGTTTTCAAGTCTTCTCAGTCTTTCTTCTTTCCCCACTGGCATAACTCCCTGAGCCATTCCTTTCTTCCTCTATCCCTTCCTGTATCTCTTTTGGCTGATCCTGGCAGCAAAAACTCACATAGGTACCAGGTTAATGATGGTCAGGCCATTCCACCTCTGTCAGACACAAGTGCTCTTCCATTCTGTTAGTCTGACTGATTTTTTAAATATCTATAGATGTAAAGAAAATAGTCCCTCCTTTCCTTTAATACGCTTGTACTAATCATGCTTGCTTTCCTGTAAGACCAGATGAAAGAGGGTGGGCCTTCTGCTTTTCTCTGTCTCTGTCCTTAGGCAGTCCCCAACAGGCTTCTGTCCTCTTCATGAGCTTCAAAGGCTGCTTCTCTTTCACATTAAAATATCTTCTCTAGCTGCTTAATTTCTTCTTCCACAACACTCCCATCACCTTCCTTCTTTCAGCATCTCCCTTTACCCCTTTTTCTGTTCCTTTAGATTTTTCAGTAGGCTAGACATAAATGCTTCCTTCAGCAGGGTTTGCAGTAGGTGTTCCTCCCTGTGTCTGTACATTTACTGCTCCTCACAACGAGTCCTTCTTGATTTCTCATCTAGGAATGTAAAGAACTAAAATCGCTGCAATGAGTAATGCCTTACTCCCGTCAACCTTAACTAATAAATCAGAATTTCCTTTTGGTGAGAATGAGGAGATGGGAGATAGCCCTGGAGATGGGAGAATTATGTGACCACTGTATTCAGCAGGTAATCATTACCAAGCTCAAAGTCACTTTAATGCTTTTTCTTACCCATCTTAGATTAATCAGTTTATTATTGTGATCTAGGAAGGTTCCAGCAGAAGAAGGATGTATTTTTCTTATCTGCAGGCTGCTGAAGAAGATGATTTCTAATATGTCTCCTTTATTCTCTCTCCTTCTTTCTTCACTGGTAATACCTTCAGCCAATTCTTTTCTTCTTTCACCTCGGGAAAGGTAGAGTGGGAAAAAGGGAGGGAACAGACTAGTAAACTCTGGATCAGAAAATGCAAGAACACATTAAAGAGTTTCCTTTGCACATTTTTGGCCCCATTTCCTTCTGAAATTTCCTTTACTTGGGGTGCCAGTGACTTCCTAAATTCATCACAAAAATTCAATTTTTATCTTGGTTAAACTGAGCTGAACAAGAATTGCACTTCATGGTATTAAATTAGGGGAAACTTTAGGTGACTGATATTAGAATTAGACTTTTACACTGTACAACTTCTGATTCTCTGGTAAACTGGTTAGAAGATCTTCCTCTGAATTTCTCTAATCTTGGTAAAAACTGCAGTTGCTACTGAAATGTAATTTTTTTTGAAAATTTTACTTTGTGTGTTTGATGTGATATGACTCTTCTGACAACATAACATTTCATTTGGGTTCTTTGTGACCTTACCCCAGGATACCATGAACCTACTTAACTTTAATTGAATTAACAAACATATCATTCAAAATACTATTGTAGAAATAAAGTTTCTTTTCTCTTTTGTATTATTTTTCAATTTATAAAGTAAAAGTGTCCTTTTCTGGAGTAAATAAAGATTCATAGTGCCAGGCAGGACCAACATCAGTAATTTTGCTATTTGGATGTGTAATGCATTTGAACTGATTTTCAGTTGCCTATATTTGAGTCATGTGGGCTCATGTGCAAAAATGAAATTAAAGCCAACGTGTTCTACAGACCAGCATGATTAAAAGAAGCACATATATTCAAAGATATTAGACTTAATATGAAACACAGATTTAATTTCTGTGGTTTTGTTCAAACTTATGATCTTGACATCTCACACATGCCACCGAAGTTTAGATGTGCCTTTCCATACCTTTTTCCTTAACAAGTTTTATTTTGGTATCATCTGAAAATATTTCTGTTCACTCACAGAACTAATCCATTGTGACATCCATGGTATTTTAATCTCTCAATTCTAAGGCCAGTAGTATTTCTTTAAGTAGTAGGTGACATTTTTTTCCTGCTGGAAAAAAGCCAAGAAGAGAGTTTGCAGTGTGGTTTTTCTTCTGAATCACACTTTAAATAAGTGCCTGGAATATTATTAAATTTTCTGTGAAGTATAGATTTTCCTTCAAATGTTGAATTCAGTTATTATGAACTCATCTATGATTAGATTTAATATGTCTAGCACTAAAAAATAAAACCTCATATAATATGAAAGAAAATAATCTTAATCTGAAGCTTTGCGTTAAGAAAATCAATGTTTAGAAGACTGCCCCTTTTTATGAAAAAGAAATATTCTGATACTGTATTTGAGGTAGTATTGGGAATAATATGCTCCAGGCAATTTACGACATTAAAGAAAACCAGGTTAAAATCAGTATTATACCACTAATATAAAATTCTTCATCTATGCACCATCATTGTTATAAAAATCTCAGTGTGTAATTCTTAAAATAAGTCCATATTCAGCCTTTGGTCTGGAGTCAAGATTAAAAATATCTTGTAAAGTCTTTTTTTTAATTTTCTTTTTTTTTTTTTAATTTTCTTTTTTTTTTTTTTTAATTTTCTTTTTTTTTTTTTAAGACTCTGGCTGAATTTGACTAAAATATTTTTTTTCTTTAGATTGAGATAGTAAATCAGGTATCTGATTTATATCTGAGAGCTCTTGTATACCTCTGAAAGAAATGTCTTCTGATTTTTTCCACTTTGCCACAATTTATTTTAGGTGATATATTTATGACCACACTATGTCTCTTCATTTCTGAGCTGTAATTTGCCATTTTATAAATGTATTCTTGCCTCAAATTTCATGCTCAGCAAGATCAGATTATCAGAGTTAAGAGATTACTGCATTAAAGGTACTTGCTTTCAGAACCTGAAAGTCTACATCCTTCATACTTATCTTTCATTTTAAAAAAATTAGAAAATTCTACTTGGACTCACTTGATACTCAAAGTAATTTTTAATAACAGGAAAAACTTTTAATGGTCTTTAATTACAAAGTGCTAACCATACAGCCTGCCCATTCTCTTCTAGCAGAACTAAAATATTTTCTGTAATTTTGAAAGTCTTCTGATAACTGAGAGAAATTATAGTGTAACAGGAGATTCCATTTTCAAGAGCAAAATTTAACTTATGTACAATGTACTTTGCTGTCTTAAGCAGAACACTACTTGGACAATTCGCTAGAAGCAAAGTAATTCTCCTTTGGCATTGATTTGTGGATAGAACAACCTCATTTGCAACCAATGACATTAGGCCAAATTTCAAGCCATTTATTTTTAACACACCTTCTCCTAATACAATTCCTATGTCACTACTCTTAAAGTAATCAACCAGTCACAGTGAGTAATATTATTACTTATTCAGTTGTGCTTAAACAAAAATGCCGGAAATATTTTAATACTTTACTTGTCTAGGACAACAGCAATTATGGGAATTAATTTCTTAATAATTTTTGGTTTTTTCCACTGATAGGGTAAAGCTGTTTCAGAATATACAGTCAAAATAATGGTACTTCCAAATGTAAAGAGAAAAATCTAATCCTCTGTCCTGTGCTTAAGAATAGAGTTAGCATTAACACACAAGCATTGACTTTTCTGGGCTCTGCAACAGCCCACTGAGGTATAGGAGAAAAGGCTTGAGATCCATGCAACAGGCCTAGTTTCTGGTTAAAGTCCCACTAAAATTACCTTTTTTCCATTAAAATTGTCAGATTCAATAAACCATTGTACTGGTATCAAAACTATATAGAAACAATGGCACTTCTAGGGCTGTTGATTCATAAGCAGTTTGGAATTCTCCTCAATTTAAGCTACGAAGAGTGATTCTTCAGATAAGGCTCTGTCATAACTTGCCGTGTAGAAAGGCTGTTCAGGGGAAATACTAAAGATGAATAAACCAATGGCACTTTTTCCTGGTTAAGGCTCTTCCCTCAGATGAGAGGAGGCCAGGCTGAATGTCTTTAAATTCTATTTAGCTGTCTATACAAGAGGCATGGTTTCAACAGGAAAAAATCTGCACACTTTAGTGGCTTCATTAGTATTTCCATATCCCAACCTAATTGCAAAGAAATTTTTGTATTTGCTGAAAAGAAAAATCTTCCAACTAAACCCACTGGTGGTTTCTGCCAGAGAATGGTGTGTTCATAAAGTAACTCTTCTCCAAATAAGGAAGAGGAGGAGGGAAGAGATTTCTCCACAAATCACTATTACTGTCAATACTTTTTTCTTTTTCTTAATTAAAAGCTGTATTGTGGCTCATCAGTTACTAGTGGTATTTGACCTTATGTTTGACACAGAATGTGCAAACATGGCCAGTGTTCATCATACTTTATTTGCTACATGGGGAATTGCTCTGCACAAGACCATGACTCCCAGTAGCAGTATATTTTGTTAAGTGATTTTAGTTCTGCAAAATAGAATATTCTCCAGTGCTGTCTGCTCAGACTTCTGGCATCAGGGCAGAACCAGGGCCATTTTTTTTAACAGGCTCAATAACATAATGAGATTCATGGACAGTGTTGCCATATGTCCTATGGAAGCTAGACTGTGATTCACTGCAGCACCTACAAAAGTGTCAAAGCAATTTTCTGGAGCTCACTTGCTTTCCCCAGAAGACTGAAAACCTGTTCTATATAGGTTCTTTACATCACTTCATGAATCTGCAAGTTTTCCAGTGGTGTATTTTTCTCCATCACTAACATCTGTCTCATAGCATTTCTTCCTTGTATCTCTTCTCTAGGAGAAAGGGAAAAGTCTACTGTCTCTGGGAGGTTGACTTTTTTTACTGTTAAAGTATCTGTATTCTGTTTCATGTTTCTGTGTTATTGGAGGCAAGGACAAAACTATCTTTGCATGTAGGATTAAAAAGTTGTGGTATGATTTATTTGATATAGGAGATTTTCTACAGTGTTAGTATTCTGAGGAAGGGGTCTCCCTATTTATAGATGTACTGTATCTTGTCAATTTACCTGACAACCCATGACTGTTGGTTCTCTCATGACTTTAAACAACCTTGGAGTTGTAAGTCACCCTTTAGACATCATAGGCTCAGATCACTGAATACTCTGATTTGTATTTTTTATTTTTGCTGGTGAATTGATTTGTTTAATGTTAATTATGTCAACTGTATGGCTAGTATGAAATTTTAGGAGAAAAAAGGGCAAAGAATTCACCCAAAGTTTATCCTCTCATTCAAACACTCTTGTTGGCTCCTGAAGCACAGTAACACTTTCCCTAATTCTGCCAGTGCTATAATCAGTTTCAAAGTGCTGTCTACTCAGCGTAAACAGAATTAGTGCAGTGTTGATAACTTCCTTGAGAAAAAAACCAAACCAAAACAAAAAAAGCACAAATAGAAGTTTAGTTTGCTCTTACTTTTAATCTTGCAAGTCCTGCCATCTCTATGTTACATATGAGTTGCCTTGAGTGATATTCAGTGATTAAACTGAGATCCAAAACAGGAATGGGAAATGTAATGTTCAAGTAAGGATAAAAATAAAGGGGAAAACATCATTGTTTGTGTCATTTCTGTTTATTGACTCCTGCTTTCATTTACCCCATAAAACTCAATCAAAACTTATGGAAAAATCTAAACTTTTAAAGTATTAAACTCTGTGAGTTTCTGCTCTTTATTTCAATTGGATAATATATGGAATTTTAAAAGTGCTTTACCACGCTGCTTGACTGGAAATGTCAGAATGAACTGTGTTTTGAGATAATTTATAGAGGAATGTTTCAGATAGCACAATTAACCAAATTTTCTTGAGATTCATGTCCAAGCCCCCTATGTCCTCACAAGGGCAAACTTTCTTTGAGATCAGTCATTCAAAACAACATAACTGTGAATGTCTCTCTGCAAGTCCAAGTCCAAAATGGTCTCAGTGAAACCAGAGAATTAACTTTCTCAAAAAATATGTTGCTGTGCTAAATTTTTTCTTTTTCCAAGACAGTACCCAGAGTAATCAAAAAGAAATAATCAAGTCTAAATTCAGCTCCTCTTATATGGAGCTGAAACATCAGAAACTCAAGCATGCTTTATAAGGTATAATATATATATGAGGTATAATGCCATATCTTAATAAAACTCTGAGGAAATCTGAGGAAACAAAATTCAAAATATGTTTGGAATCACTCCACTGATTAAAATGGAACTTCAATACCTAAGTCCTCTTTCTTCCTAATAGTAGATTGATCAGGAACTTATGAAGGATCGCTCAGATTAAAATCATTGCAACTCTATAAAGTCTTTGCTTCAGCTCTTGCTTCTATTCAGTATTATTTTTGTCTTTTTTTTGGTTAGCTTTTATCTTCGTTTTCTACAAAGCAGTTTTGCAGAGCCAGAATTAGGTTAAACCCCATTGATGACTATGTATCTAGAGCAGTTAACCAGTTGGAATGAGTTCAGTGTTGGAACACTCTGTATTTTACTATAGTTAAGAGCTGGCATGCAAGGAATGATTCTCCATGGAACCGAGATTCTCTTGGCAGCTTGCCCTGGTACTCCAGCACCTCACTGCAGAAAGGAGACATCTCAGCTTTACATGGATGTTTCCTGTGCATTGTGGGCATGAACACACTGCCCAGAATGGCACTGTATGCATATATATTATTTCCGATGTTTTTTAAAAACATTTCTAGGGCTAGCTAACCTCCCAGAGAGAAATGCTTTTATCTTGTTCAGTTATCTTGAAATCACTCTTAATTCGAACTGCCTTCAAGGTAATGTGCATCACAAAATTATTAAGATTGCAATAGCTGAACAGACAGACTTGCTACAAACATTTATAAGAATCAGAAGTGGTGGAATGAAAATTCTTACTCCTTTGTCCATGTGACTTCACAAAGTCTTTTCTACTTCAATTTCATCAAGGATTCTTTCTTTCTGCAGGCCTTAGATCTCTGATTGTGTCCAATAACAAACTTCTAGAAGTAGGGCAACCCTAAATTTAAAAAAAGACAACTTTGTATTTGCACAACAAAAAGACCTCATTCTTGAAATCCATTCAGGTAAGTTACATCTTTCTCCATGAAACTTTTTAATTTCTTTCTTATTTGTAAGACAGTTTTGTCAGTCCTCTCACGCAGTGTCAGTTCTTATCCTCATAGGCTTCAGTATTTTTCTAAAGCCTGATATCATTTCCTGTGTGACTGCTGAATTAACAGCCTTTTGTCTCAGAAGGAATCAATTCCCTTCTTTGAGAACTCAAGATGTATCTTTCAGTGTGAAGTGTCTTTTCTGCTGAATATTATATTTTATAGTAATCTGCACTGTAATGAAAATACTTGACATGGAAATCTAAATAGGTGAATGGATGTAGCTCACTAATTGATTTTAATTAAAAAACAGGCATTTTGATAGGTGGTCTCTGGCATGAGGTGATTAATCTGGAAAATTTTCTTCTAAGGCTACTATAAAAGGCCTTTAATCTCTTTTGCCCCATTCCCTCTTTCTGCTTACACTGACTAGTACTGTGCTTCT
Source organism: Hylia prasina (assembly GCA_013397195.1). Classification (NCBI taxonomy): domain Eukaryota; kingdom Metazoa; phylum Chordata; class Aves; order Passeriformes; family Sylviidae; genus Hylia; species Hylia prasina. The sequence goes on from VYXD01013944.1 coordinate 1,013,667, forward strand.
GTAAAGAATATCTGGAATTCTACAGAAAAAGCCCTAAAATAAGAGATACCTGGAGATCTGGAGGAATGGCTATTTGGGGAGAAAGGAACCTTAGGTAAGGCCTCTCCCTATGAGCAAGGGCTGTGTCTAAGGGTTCTGTCTTTTTGTATTTCTCTGTGGGGGGATTCTGCACTGAGTTTTATGGGTTTGAACACCTAGATCATAATGGAAAAAGCATTGAGACCACACTATTAGTTCAGTAGGTACAGTCTGGACAATATTTTTCCTTATCCTTGTCTTCATCTCTGGAAACAGAAGCAAAGTCATAGAAACCCACCCACAAGTTATTACTTGGAAACAGATACAGTATTGTTGATCAAGCTCATTTTAAATAAGCCAGCAAAGAGAGCCTCCATTTCTTCTCAACTGAGGGAATTATGGGTGGGTTCAGCATTCACATGTTCACCAGGATAAGGCTCTCCCCCGATGTAACTGGATACTTACAATTCCAGCCTGAGTATGTGAATATATTTGACAAAGTGTTTGATGTCTTGACTGGTATTTTGAATTTCCTCTTTTCCTCAGTTCTCATGTATGACTGATTTTAAACCCTGATTTTATACATTGTTGGTTAGATTGTTTGGGTTTTTAGTGAGATTCTTTTCCTCACTAACAAAAAGTTGCTGTAGTTAAATTGTTTTTTGTTCAGATTTCTCAAATGAGGCCAGGTGCTTGAAAAATAAACTTCCTACAAAGGATTTCATTTAATTAACAGAGTCAGATATGAGAACACTGGGGAGGTGAAGCCCACTGGTTAAACTGCTGTGGATATTAGCCTACTGAATTTGCAGAAGTCACCTCTGTCCTGAAAAAGTTTGTGTCCTGATCAGAGATGGTTTTGGAAGGGGATACTTGGATTTCAAGTCGCTATTTTATATGGTAAGAAAATAGATTCTGGTTTTAAAATATATTGAAAGCAACTGGTCCATACTATGGGTAAAAAAATCAGTTTGACTTTTCTTGGCACTTGGAGAAGATAGTTTTTAAAATAGTTCAACAATTAAAAGGAAATGGTGCAATTTAAATATATTTTTAAATCAATACCAATATGTACCTCTATGTTTGATGTTTCTATAAAAGTATATCAAGAATTATTTTACATTTTATTGGTTTTATTTCCTTAGATAGGGGGAAGCAAATTGAGATTTTTGTACATTTCTATAGAGTCAAGCTCTCTGCTTCTGTTTCCTTAGTGAATGACTTCTCCTTGTGAAAAAATTATCAGCTTTCTTTAATCAGTTTAGCTGTATTTTATTCCTTTGCCTAGCCTTCCTTGGTATGTATACTACCTTGGTACATATGTCTTAAATATTTTTCTGTTACTTCTGCTATTTTCTTACTTGGTGTTAAATACTGAATATTTCATTTTACTATTTTCTTTTCCACTTTAATCTGTGAACAGACAGCAAGCTGTAATGATTATTTAAAGTGGACTATGACTTGTGCTGGGATAGCAACCCTAGGAAAGGGATGCTTCATTCAATGAAAACTCTGTCTCTTACTGATAGAGACATACTTTATTGGGGCTATCTGGCTATGATCATTCAAGTGACTGAAACACTAAGTTGTGTTTGAGTAACTCAGTCTCTGGAAAGTCAGATGAATAAGGTTCTGGCGTTTGTTCTCTTGCCAGGTGTGAGGTGTTGATTTTGTCTGGATGCCAGATGTCCACCAAGCAACTCTATCACTTCCCCTTCTCCTGGTGACAGGGGAGAGAAAATAAGATGGAAAACAAGTCATAGGCCAGGAAAGGCAGTTTACTAGAGCAAAAATGGAAGGTTGCAAGGAGAAAAAAGTAGAATTTGTCCTCTGCTTCTCATCCACAGGCAATGCCCAGACACTTCCCAGGAAGCAGGACTTCAGCTATGACAGACTCTGCCCTAATCCCAGTCATGGACAAGGCTGGCCAGCTGCTCACTCTTACACTCAGTCATCAGTCCTAGCATGGCTGAGATCCTTTTGGCAGGGCAGGGTCTCCATCACTTCTCATTGAAAGTGATGTTCACAACTTCTGAAACCTTTTACCTTTCAGCTTTGGAAGGAAGGGATTTTTCTTGCTCTGATCATGCAATATTACATTAAACTTTTGTCTGATTTACTTACTTGCATAATGATTTTTTTAAAAAAAATACATATTTGTTGAAGCCTTTTAATAATTTAAGATCTTACATATGCTTTCTAAACTCACATCATTATTTTTGTATTCTGTTATCAATTATTAGTACATAAACTCATAAAATATTGACATGTAAATGATATACTTTTCATTTTGAAACTCTTCCATGTCTTGATTTGTCAGTAGAGGACTTATTCCCTATGCAGCCATGAAATGCATGTAGCCAAGGTTATTCTTTCCAATTGAAAATACCAAGCTTTGATACAGTTGCTGGAGCTATGGGACTTAATTTTCTTCATCACTGCTCTTAATGTCCCACATCATAACCATAATCTGTTTATCTAAGGGCTAATTGGTTTTCACTTTCTCAGCAGCAATGTATGCATTCAACACATAGACAATTTTCTACATAAATTGCTTCAGCAATATTGTATACTGCTGAGTTACACCAGTATATTCTTAAATTCTACATGCCTAGACAAATTGAAACTCTGAGGAAGACAAATAGATACTTTGTCTAGACAATCTTTATACTTGGAAACTGGAATTGGTAAACTGCTATATTTCATTTGCATCTCTGCATATTTGTTGTATATTGGAAGGCATATGCATTCACACACAAAGATCTAAAAACTGAGAGGCACAGTTTTTACCACCATTAACTTGAAGTTTTAAAGCAAAGGAATCCCAAAGACTAGGACAAAGGATTTTCTGGATTTGTAGATGGAAACTGAAAAACAGTGAAACTGTTACTTTTTCAACAGTTCTTTTGGACCACAAACACACCAGGTTCCTTAGGATGCATCCTTGGATCTACATAGGACATGACAGGAACAGACAAGATAAATGGTCCTTACACTGTAGCAAGGAATTGTAGTCAGAACAGAAGAATCAAGAAGGGAGAATGAAAGGAGGATTCTGTATTCTGGGTTTTCTACCAGAATTTGAATTCTCTAGGGAGTAAAGACAGGAAATTACAGTGTGAACTTCCTCAAGTGTTTTGGGAACTGCCAGGAAAACAGTTATTGAAGGTGAGAGAAAATGTCATTGTAGATTGAAAACTTCATCAGAGATAGCATCAAATATATAGCACAAGCAGGCAATTGTATCAAAACAAGAAAACCTTGATTTAAAAACGGGGGAAAAGAAGGAAAATAAAAAAAACCTGAAAGATCAGAAAAGAAAAGATTTGTGCTGGTGCTGGAACTTTCTTTGCTGGTGCTGAACTGTATGCTTGTGAAGATGCACTGTCTCTCCCTTCAACAAATGCGCCTTCAAAAAATGCTGCCCAAGTTCAAATGAGTATTTGTCTGATACACTGGAAGTGAAAGGCAACATGTCCAGCAGCAATGGTATGTTCATAGCAGCACTCACAAGGTTATTAAAACATTTTATTTTCATACAATTCCTGGAATGAAGCTAATGTTTTCCTGAGGGAAGGAACTTAAACTGGATGTTCTTGGCAGACACTCATAAAACAAAGACTGACCCGGGGTTACTGTGAAATCTCTGAAACTTCCTGTTTAGGATATTGTCCAAAGATGTGTGTGTATACTGCTAAAAGGATAACACATATGTCTCAAGATTTATGTGGAGTGGTATTTCACCATTTCTCAATAACAAAATGAAATTCATTGCTAATGTACTAACAACCAAAGAAGAATAAAATAATTTTGCATGGCAAGGTAGGTAGCAGAACGTAAATTGTCTCCATGGTACTAAAAATTTAGGCTCAAAAGTCTGATTGATAATCATATTTTATGGATTTAATTTCCAGCAAATAATTTTGCTTCTTGCTGTAGCTTTGTTTTCTGCCAGGCAGTAGCTTTCCTTAAGATGTTTGAAGAGTGAAAATAACTAAGATGCTGAGATAGAAATAAACAGTTTTATTAAAGGAAAAAAAAAAAACAAAACACCAAAAAGTCCCTACTATTTAAAAAGAATAATACAGGAATAAAAGAGGAAAAAAATTAAATTTTAAAACAAAAAATATTATTTATTTGCTAATAGAATTAAAGTCATAAAAGTGAATATAATCTGGTTTAATAAAATAAAATAATTTGCAAAAATGATAATTTAATCCTTTGTTTTGAATTCTGTTCAGCTATAATTGCCAGTGTAAAAAAAATGAAACAAAAAATAAATAGAAATATTAGCATGAGTGTGGTTGTTACACACATTATTCTGTTCCTGGAGTGTTTGTAAATATCAGTCTATTATTCTATAACTAAATAATTCTGTATTTTTAATGCTGTATTACATTTTGTTATTATTTAATTTTGTTACCTCTTTTGGACTGAATTATTTTTCCTCCACTGATCAGTAAAAATATGTCTGCATTATTCATGGTTTTTAATATTTTTTGAAAAACTTCCCTGTGTTTAACTCTTGTTTACACACAAAAACTAAAAGTTTTGTCTGAGCTACAGAAATGAACTTTAAATCCTACTTTTGTAAAGCTGTGGCCTTACCAACTTTAATCATATTTGTTAAATGATTGCAAAATCTTGTACAGCTCCAAATTATTTTGTTAAGATTTCTTCATCTTCCAATAATTTTCCTGTTATTTTCACACCAGAAAAGGTGCTTTTCATTAAAAGCTGTGTTTATTTGTGGAGAGAAAAAAGTCTTGCAACTTCCTGTTACTTGGTAAACATGAAGAAAAACATCTCTGAAAGACTACTCTGGAAATTTAACTTTCTTACTATTATAGGTGTTTATTTCACTGCCATCACCATTGCTGTGGTCATGCCGTATGAAATACTCCTTTTCTCCTGGATACACAAAGTTGTAAGTTCAGGAGATGGCAAATTCATTTTTATAACTATTACTGATAATCCAAGTTTTTGCTGGAGGCAGTTAACTCTGTGGTGATAGAGCCTGTTGCCAAATTGTGTCTTTTCCCAAGTGCTGCCAGGAAACTACTCCATACCACTGTAGAAGGTGCTATCCTGTCTTTGCTCAGCTCATCAGGAAGGTCTCTCTCCTCATCCCAGTCACCCAAAGAGTGAATATCTCCCCTTTTACTCCCAGGTAGCTTGGAAGTATTATACAATTCTGTTTCCTGTCTAGTGTACAAAACTGCTGGAAAGTAACATTTATGTGCCCACTGCTAGATAAAAATCCCGTTGAAGGAACTATTTGAATTATAAAGCAAGAGGAGCTGCATGGAGGCCATGTGCTGAACACCAAGATTGATATCACAGCTGTTTCTGTCATCTCTGTCCCTTTAAAAGAATTTAAATATATTGATAGTACTAGCACCACATATAAACTACTTATTTTGATTGTTCCTTGCTGAAGTTTCTGGAATGGGCAAAGTTTCCAGGAGTCTTGGTCTTAAAATTTGCAAGTTGTCATGTTGGGTTTTCTTCTGAAGGTAAAACAGAGGGTGGTAAAAATGGAAATAATTGTTAAAAAGTAGCCCTACTTTAATGTCTCAAGGACCAGAAGAGCTCGTATAAAATGTGAAGACTGGCTATTGCTGTTTTTCCACTGTTTGGCTTGACACTAGAGTTCTGTTATGTTGAATGTTTCTCCGAGCTGTAAGATGAGGTAACTCCTCCTCACGTCCATGTTATCCAGAGCACCTCAGGTTACATCTCAATGGTTCCTCCTGACAACTTGCATCAACTCTTTGGTGATGTAAACCTTCTCTGAAAGTGTTAGGTGTTTCCTGCTGGATGACTATTCCTGGTGCATTATGCTGCTCATTCTCTGCATGTTAAATAACCTGCCACCTTTTGGTGCTGTATTGCTTAATTACAGTTTGCACTGCTATAGATTCAAAGATAAAAACAACAGAGAACAAATTGTCTGACAGCAGTTTTGGCCAGCCGATGGCCAAATGTGTAGCTAAATTAAATTTCTCCAACAAAAGCAAATAAGTAAACAAATAATCTAGCAAAACCAATCAAATGCAATAATGATGTTAGAATGGGAATTTAATTAGCTTCTGTGTTATAACCATGATGCCAGACTGGATCACACTGACCATTTATAAATCTTTCAACTATAGTGTAGAAAAGCAACCTACTACCACCCTCAGTTCCTTTGACCTAGAAGAAGAATCAAGACCAGAAGTACCCAAGAACATGAGTGTATTTTCAATACAGTGTTTCATGGAAAAGAGCTTCACTTTTCACAGGAGTTCTTGACTTTATATAGAATACTGGCATGGAATCTAATGGAAGAAGAAAAAAGTTATTATTCCTTAATGTCTCCCTGCAAAAAAGGTTTTACATCCCCACTCTATCTATTAATTTGCAGAATAGCACAGTACTAGCCTATATTGCACTGCATGGTTGCTGCTAAAAATGTTTACTGTTCAGAACAAGAAGTACCTTCTTGCACATTTTGAGTGTTGAGCATGATGACCTGTCAGAGATTTCCTACAGTTCCTTTGTTTCTTTATTAGGCAGATTTTTGGGCTGCCTTTCCAATCTACTCTTGAAGCTCACTAGATATTTTTTGCAAACTAAATGCACTTTTAAATATTTTGAAGCATGAGACTACTGTGTGTTCTCACAACTCGACTTGCAAGGAAATGGTAAAAGAGGACTGACAATATGTTGCTGTTACAAGCAGAGCTCATTCAGATAATTCCAGTTTCCCTGGAAGATCTACACCTGCGTATTTTACCATAATTTACAGGAGTAGGGTCTAGGAAGATGCTAGGGGCTGAATTCTTTGCAGAAGTTTTATTCAGCACCCATAAATTACACTTTGCCTTTGTAGTATATTGCCTCCTTGATTATAAAAGCACTCCCCTGCTTTCTCCCTACAGAGATCATCAGGTTTCTCCATAAAGTTTCTCTGTCTGGGTCCTGATGAATTTCACCACTTCTCCTGTTGCTCTGTCCAACCTCTGCCTCACTTTCCTTCCCTTTCCATCAAGACAAAAGGGAGATGCTTATTATCCCATCTCTAATGAGCCCTGAGCGGAGTGATTATTGATCATAACTGGAGTGTCAGTTTGTTTTTTGGAGACATTCTGACAGATCTTTGGATGATTTGTCAGAAAAAGAGTACTTGTTTGCATGTAGACATGAGTGATAATTTCTGCTGTAACAGCTTCACGGTGTTCATGAGAATTTGGAAGTTTTGTGTCAGTTCCTCAAATCCTTCCTAGACTCAGATGGCTTCCATACAAATGTTTGCCACTTCAAAGCTAAGCTCTTGCAAAGATGTATTTCCTGTTCAGGTCTTTAGTTAAGATACAGCAAAAGAGTCTAATAAATAAATGGAGCCAGAATGGCGAGTTTTAATCATTTATTGATTGTATGAAGTGAGCTATTTTTCATTGCAATTCTGTGTGCATAAAGCTTTTGTTTAGCAGAGAATGATACTCCTGACAGAGAAATCATTCATTGTTAACTAAACAGTACTTGCAAACTCCTTAAAATTTACTTGTTGGGGAATTCTTTTCCAGGAAATATTTCTTAATATGTGTGATTTTTCAACAGTGTTTACTCTGGTTTTGTTGTTTGCCTTTGAAAAAAAATCATATTTATTTAATTACATAAAATTTGTTTCTTAAGCATTAAAACATATCTTACTTTGACTTCCAACAAATAATATTATCTAACTAACTTATTGATATTCCAAAGTGACAATTTTTATCATTTATTTGAAGACTGATTATCTTTTAAACTCAGTAGTATATTTTGTACAATATCATTATCTACATTAAGTTTTGATATTTAACATGAAAATATAATCTCAGTTGTTCTCTATAGGCACCTCTGAAATGAACGGTTTGCTTTATGTTACCAAGGAAACAGATCTTTGCAAAGATATAAGGCCCACTTTGATGTCATTGTAAACCACTAAAGTGGAAATCTTTAGTGTTTGTCAGCCTCTTGAGAGTAAGCAGTTTGCTCTAATCAAAATGAATATAAAATTATTCTGAGCATGTAGAAATGCAGTATTCTTGAAGCAAGCATGCTCACTAGTAACCACACATCTTTTTTTCAACAATGATTCAGGACCAAAAGAAATCTGATTACACTTTATTGAAAGATACATAGATATGAAGCCCTGCATATTCCTGAGCAATTTTGTTCCTGAAAATTTAAATTGGCACATGTATAACAAGTTGAAAATATATTATTCAATTCAGCAGCATATTGTGAGTTGCTCAAGGGGATAAAACATGTTTATTTTTGAAACTCACTAGCAATAACATGATTGGAACATAGTGGGGGGGAACCTCCAATGAATAACTCCCGCTGTTCAGGGCTACACTGTGAATTCAGAGAATAAGCCAAATCCCTTTGTGTGAAATGGCCTCACAGGCATTTCTGCTTAGGGGGTGAAATGACTAAGTCACAAAAATAGTAAAAGGGATCTACAGGGGGAAAAAAAAAAAAAAAAAAGGCTCATTTGAAATATAAAATCCCATCTCTATGAATATGGAAGGTCAATTTCTGCTTATCTTTCCTTGAGAAGTTAAATACAATAATAATAAAATCCCAAAGACAGATAGCTGTTTAATGCTTTTCAAAATGATTCTCTGGCTCCAGGAGTACCTGCACACATATTTTATATCAACACCTTGTCACTGGATATGTAATCAATAGAAATTGAGGAAAATGTGAAAAAATAGCCTTATACTTTGACATCTCATTGAGACCCAGAATCTTTCTGCTTGACTATGCTGCTCTCAATGGAAACAGGTGGATTCATTATAAGGGGGAGAAGAGAACAACAAAGTAGGAAAGTACTTTTGGGGAATGGGTGAGGGAAAAGGGAAGTAAGAGAAAAGACGGAAACAAGGGAGAGCAGTGGAAACAATGAGGCTGTAAATTACATAGCCTGAAACCAGCAGCCTCAGAAAGCTGGGAGACAGAACATGAATCCACAGAGGAGATGCAAATAAGAACCAATACAGCAGTGAAGTCAATTAAAGATACTACCAAGAGGTGGTGGAAGTGGAGAGCCATTGCTTACCAAGAGAGTATGGCTGACTGTACATGGTTGGTTTTTTGTTGTCACGTGCTCCCTTCACTTTCCAACCTCCTTGTTTATTTGTTGGACATAATTTAAAGACAGGACACTTAAACACTTGTCACTTTGTTAAGTACATTGTGCTAAATAAACACCAAGTTACCTATGTTTGTTTAGTGGACTGTAGGCTTTTGGTTGAGTTATGCATTTTACCCCTTCAGTACCATCAGGAATGGGGTCATTGTATGTATTATTATCCCAGTCTGACCTTACAGATAGGTTAATGTTAGCCCCAATACTGCTGAAATTCCTTAACTTTCTATGAAAACACTATTAAAAGCATTTACTAATGCATTTACACACACTACAAAAGCACAAAATTGTTATTGAAATGCTCTCTTATGTTAAGGATAAATTGTTATATTTAGAGATATGTATATTTCCTTTATATTCTTTCAATTATTCTGACCTCCTGAAAAGTCCACATAAATGACTTCTTAATATCTGATGAATTTATTTTTGTCAGCTGGAACAGCTAGAATTTTCTAAAGGTATAATATAACAACAAAGATATGAACCTACAAAACAGATCTATAAATTTCATCTTAGCCCTATACAATCACACCTGTATACAGTTTTTCTACGAGATAGAGGAAAAAAACCTACTGCCATCCTGCTTGGCACTGATAAAATAGCATTTTAAATACCATGTGTATGATAATTCTAGTTAAACTGGTACAAAAATCTATACTAATACATATAGGAAAATCTCTGTTTTGTTAGCCAGTAAAAAATAGTGCTTTGAAGAAATATATTTACTCTTTATAGAAAAATTGGGAGTGAGAGATAAATGAAAAAGGAGAATAAATATTCTCTAGGTCAATGGTGACATAAAAATAGGAAGGAACTGTTGATTTAAAAAGATCTTAACCAGTAAATCAGAAAGATGTTCCAATTATGAAAGGAAAAATTTCTAAGCTAGCTTTCCAACAAGCATAGTGGGAGAAAATAGCTGATGAATTTTACAGCGTATATTTGGTATTTTTCTTACCAAAAGCAAATCTTTTTTTTTTCTTTCTGGATTGTGTACAACTGAAAGAAATGCTCTTTGAGCTGTGAAATCACTTTCAGCTTTTTATTCCTGTTTAATATAAGAATCTGATTGGAAGGTGTGCCAGAAAATCGATGTCTGATCTATATCAATCATGTAAGAAATGCAGGTTTTATAAATGCACACACACACACAAAGTCTGCAATATCTGCTGCCTATGCTGCTGCCTAAGCATCAGATATACATAAACTGAGCTGGATACACAGAAATATAAATTCTGTCTTGTAAAGTCACATGAACACCATGAGATTAACATATAGTGAATATTAAATACATAAATACATATAAGGGTAAGCTGGGGCTTACCTCAGTTTTAGCTGTTTAAAAATTGGGTATCCAGACTAAGTCATGGCTCTTTTTGAAATCTGTGCAGTCAGCCCAGAGCTGACTGGCAGCATATACATCCCACCTTCCTTATACACCTATTTTATAGTGAGGTTAATTCTTTTCTCTTTATCATAACCACTGCCTTAGCTGGCTGGCTTAAATTAAGCCTGTAATTTTAATTACTGTCATAAATCTGCAATTTCCCTTTGGAAGCTGTAAAAGGAATTTTTGCAAATCCCACATAGAATTTATTGCCAATAGTTTATTTTTAGTAATAGTTACTCTGCTAGGTGTTCAGTTAATAGGCACAGTGGGACACAGTGAACTAGATTAAAGAAAATCTCTGTAGAGAATTAGAGATTCCAGCTGGATGGGATAATGAGGGGCCTGACCTACAACTCTACCTGATGCAGGCAGCAGGTTGGCAACATCCAGGGATCAGCTGACAAGTTCCTGCTAATGAAGATGCAGGCCAGCATAAATCCCTAAATAGCTTCACCCAAGTCAGCAGGTGGTTGACCACTTTGATGAGCAGAGTCTCTTGTGACATGAACTGTATTACATGCATCTGTGCTAAGGAAAAGTGGTTGGAAGAACTTTCCCCTATTGGAATGACAACGCACATCTAAAGTTCATGTTTCCATCTGGGGGAAGGAAGGCACAGTGCTAGGAGAAATTCTTACAGCTCTGCCTCTATTCTGACCATAAAAATAGTGCCAGTCACAGATGATACATGTGTACAAAACTATGATACAAGGTATTTCATACTGATGTATAAAGATAATTTTCCTCTTTGCTAATAGAGTCAGAGTATTCTATAGGGGAATACTGGTGATAATAAAGGGAAAAAACCACTTGATAGGGCTTGTTTGCAGAAGAATTCCAGTCATATATGTGTCAATCACCAACCAGTACGTTTTGCTAAATACGTATTGCAGAGAGCATTCAGCTTGCAGCTTGCACACAGGTAAGTCCTAGCTCTAACACACCAACCACTGCAATGAAATTCCAGAATTCAAAAGTATTTCTTAACCACCAACACTAAAGTCTATGAATCTTAAATATAGAAAACAATGACAATGTCAAGGTTCCTGCAGATTTAATGACTCCATTATTCTCTATCTAGTAGTGTACTTTGCTTTTAATGTTATTGGGGTATGAAATACTTTTAACAGATAAGTTGTTCCACAAGACAGGCTGGGAAAAAACAAAGTAGAGAATCTCAGTAATGTACCAGCAGGGCATCATGCCAGCACTTTTGATTTTTTTAGGGAAAAAAATAAGAAGAAAGAAAGAGAAAAAAAAGTAAGGGGAGAATGGCAAAATTATACTGGAAGTAGGAAGTAATATGCATTATATTAACTAAATAAACATTGTGCTGAAAGATTAACGTACAGTGTCATGCAGAAAGAATCACATGACATTAAGAAATGGAATAACTGAAAGAAGATAAATTTTAATAAGGATTAGTAGCTCTAGGAAATTTGACTAGAGTACAAAGAAAAATGCAGTGCCTTTTGCATGGAGGTTTTTGTGCTAGCAAGAATTTCTGATGCAAACCTCATAATAAGAAAGCCTCTTCATATCAATATCACATAAAAGAGGGAATTCAATGTGACAAAGTTGAAACTACTGGTACAATGAGGACCAGAAAAGCAAAATATAATCATAGAAATCCAGTGACATACAGTGTGAACAGAGAAGTCTAAATGATGTAGAAATGGAGGTAAACTATCAAGGAATATAGAGACATGAGCTAAAAGACACAGCAGGTTCTTAAGACAGTTATATGGTTCCGTCTTCTTCCATGGAAGGAGTAGAAAGCAGTGAGAATGAAAAAAACCAACCAAACAAGAAGACTGTCTTTAAGGATAAGCTTTGTAAATTAATAATTTTATAGAGAAACATTCTGAAGAAACCAATTACTAGATCTGAGGATTAGGGATATCCCTTCCAATCACACATTTGTATTTTGAGAAGGTTGGAAAATATATTCTTGTATGTCAAAGATGGCTGCATCTTTATTCAGCAATATGTGCACTGCACCTGGAGAATGCTGTGATTATTTTAAGGTACCTGAGAACGAATCAAAGACAATTCACATGTTTTGTTATCCAAAATGAGATAATAGAAAACCTGGGAACAAATTGCAACAATTATTTTTGGAACTATTCCTAAGACATGGTCTATTTCCACTGTAGTATACGAAGCAACAGATTCCTGCAATAAAAAAATCCAGCTCTGCTTAGCCAGAACCCTTCTCATTTCAGATGAACTCTCATCAATATCTATATGTAAGCTTAGACTTGTAAGGATACGCAGAAAGTAATAGACGAAGACGAAATGAGAAACTGAGCCTATGGAATAGCAGCTGATCTGGCTGTCTCCACGGTGTTTCAACTACATCAAAAATCCTGAATCCTCTTGATAGATTAGATGTTTCAGCAACAAAGGTCAGGCTTTTATTAAAATCACATATAATTCACAGACCAGTTGAATTGAAAAATCTACAACTTACCTTGAAAAATTAGTAATTGAGCTATTGAGAATGCTTGGATAGTTCAGGAAAAGTTCACCAAGTAATAAAAAGAGAGACACCTCTATGTCAAGTCTGGAAAAGATGGCTTTCTTTCAGTGTAAGTTATTTTACAACGGTCAGCATTTGACAAGGCTTTGAAGTGAGACTAAAATCTTAATACCTCATAACAAATCCAACCGTGGTAGAAGGTACATAGTCCCAATTTCCAGAAGTGCATTCCATTACTTAGCCTACAGAGACATCACTGATTTGAGCACTAAAAGATACGAAACTATTAGAGAATGTCCAAAGGGGAGCAACAAAAATGGTGAAGGGCCTTGAGAGGAAGCTGTATCACTCTGAGCAATGGAGGAACATAGCCTTTATATCTCATCGGTCTTTTTCTCAACACATTATAGCCTTGGTTCCTAGTATGTTCTTAACCCTTCTCAGAGTACCTATAGAATGAATAGATGGTAATATGGTCTAGCAATAAAACCTCTGATAGACAGAGTCACCTCTCATCATTGGTCTCTTGATTTGCTTCTAAGTCAACTGGCTGTTCTGAGCTGACTTATCCTGCTGGTCAGGTTATTATGTTAGGTTGTTGTTGATATGAATGGAAGATGACTAAAGATTAGTAGGAGCATCAGGAGTACTTCCCAATAAGTGAATACTAGTTTTGTGGTTTGTTGGTGTTATTTGTATGGTTGGTTTTTGTTTTGTTTTTTCTCCCTGACACTCTTGAGATGTCCAGCTTTATGTTTTAAATTACTGCAGTGAATGAAAGTGCAAATAACTGAAATGCAGATTCATCAGCAAAGCCACAGTAGAAGGTGAATTAAACTAAAAATTTTGAGCAAGTGCATTTTCTGGACATTTTTCCTGGTAGGCAGTGTGGTGGAAGTTTGTTTTCACTAAGCTTATTGCTCATCAATTCTCATGTTTCTAGCAAGAAGACAAGTGAATTGTGGCTGATTTATAAATTTTTAGAGAGGCCTGAAGGTGCAACCTTTAATTTCATTTCAGGTTCAGACATTGTCTTACAGCTTTGAAATTGTTACTGCTGCCACCTAAAAGATTTTAAACAAATTTTCTGACTCTCTAGATAAGTCCACTGCTGTTTAGAATCACATTGTTTCCATGTCCGTGTCTATGTCCATGTCAAACTGTTATCTCTTATTAGAGTAATAGGAGGAAATGGAAAAAAAACCCAAAACCTGCAAATATTGGAACATGTCACATTCATGCCATCATTAATTTTGATTTATTTATTTTTATTTTGGAAGCATCTCTGTAAATGGTAGGAAGGAGAAGTCAGAAAAATGTCAGGTCCTATAAAAAAAAAATAGAGGATAATTAAACAGGAGGAAGGAGATGAAAACAGCAATTTAAATGCCAGTACAAGTGACGAGCTTGTTAACCTGCACAGTCCATGACAAATAAGAACATTTGAGATGCGTGTAGCAGTAGAAGTGGAAGAAATTCAATCAAGTTTTAAGCAAAAATATAGAGAGTAAATCTTTACACTTGCAAGCAACACAGGAGTTCCTCTGTGCTCTGTCTACCAATGTGACTGCAATAAACATGTTGCACCCTTGGATGAAACATTTCAGACAGCAGTGTTTAATGGTAGTTTAATCCAGCTTTTTGGAGATGTCTTGCTTGTTTTTTTCACTTCTGGGTTTAAATAGCTGGACTCCTTACAATTTTCAAGCTAGCTGGTTGAAAAGTAGTTTCAGGTATGACTACTGAACTGTTGTGACAGCAAAATCTTTACCATAAGGATTCTCATTAGGAGCATTTCAAGGAAGTTTCTTTTAAACTTTAGAGGTGTCAGACAAATATTTACTATTGTACACAAGTGGGAGGAAGAAGCAGAATACCTTCCTCTATCTCATTAGTACAGGAAAGTTAGACGTGCACCTTTTCTATTGTCTGCCTTTTCAAAAAGCTGTAAGTGAGCTGAAAAAAAGCATTTCTAAAGTGTCTGTGACCATGTCTCTGTGAACAGTAAGGCCAAAATTATAAGAACTATTTAATATTTAATATAAAGGTTAAGCATTAAAAGAAGATAAAATGTGCCCATATTATAGCTCAATAGGAGTCCACTAAGGAAGACTGCTGAATTTGGTTTTCCATTACAAAGAAAATATTAATTTTGGATCTAGTACTGTCCCCAACACGTTTGCCTCAGTAAGAGCCTTTCCATTAATTTCAATGGGAATTGGATCTATCCTTGTACTCTCTAGGCCAAGCAATGATATTAGTCAGCCTGCAGAATGTCACCACTGAAGCATTCCTTTGTGCTCAAAATAGTGTGTCTTTTCAGATGGAAAATACAGAATTTGCAGTCAGAATCAGCACTGGACTCATGTTTGTGTTAATGCTTCTCACTTCTAAAGATGTCAGCTTTTAATTGGCCAGAGTATGCCACTGGAATGGGCAGCCAGACTCCCTAGTTGTAGGCTGAGATAACATCTGTCTTTTCAACTTGCTTTGGCAAAGGAAGCATGCACAATTTTTTGTTATTCCAAAAGTCCTTGAAGCATGAAGAACACCAAGTTCCAGTGAACTGGAACTTCTTCCTTCCACTGCTGCTGTGAATAGTTGATTTCTTTTCTCTTATCTTTTTTTTTCCCTGTTATTCCCTGAATAATTTTTTTCCTGTCTTTGGCAATTTTGGTGAAGCTTTCATCACAGAATCATAGAACAAGCTGATTTGGAAGGGACTCTCAAGGAACATTGAATCCAAGTCTTAGTGCTACACAGCACCATCCCCAAGTCACTCCATGTGACTCTTGAACTCTGCCACCCTTGGTGCTGTGACCACTGCCCTGGGGAGCTGCTCCAGTGCCCAGGCATCCTCTGGGGGAAGAATATTTTTTTATACCCAAATCTCCCCTGACACAAATTCAGGCCATTCCATCGAGTCCTGTCACTGGTCACTATAGAGAGGAGATCAGTGCCTGCTCCTCCTCTTCCCCTCATGAGGAAGTTGTAACTGCAATGCAGTCTCTCCCCTGTCTCCTCTTCTACAGGATGAACAGACCAAATTAATTCAGCCATTCCTCATGTGGCTTCCCTTCAAGATTCTTCACTGGCTTTGCTGCCTTCCTTTGGATGCTCTCTAATAGTTTAATGCCTTTCTTATACTGTGGCACCCAAAACTGCCCCCAGGACCTGAGGTGAGGCCACCCCAGTGCAGAGCAGAGGGATCAATCCCTGCCCTCAGCTGGCCCTCCTGGCTGCCAGGGCACTGCTGGCTCACATTCTACTCACCACTAACCAGGACTCCCAGGTCCCTTTCCAGAGCACTGCTCTCCATTCCTCAATCTGTCTATAGATCCAGCGTTGCCCCATCCCAGGTGCAGAACCCAGCACTTTCCCTTGTTGAACTTAATATTGTTGGTGACTGCCCAGTCCTCGAATTTGTTGAGGTCTCTCTGAAGGTACTTTCTGCCTTCAAAGGGAAATTACAGCTCTCGCAGTTTCGTACCATCTTTATATTTGCTCTAGTATCCCTTTCAGTCCTGTATCCAAGCCATTTATGAAGATGTTGAAGAGCACAGGGTTTGCTGAACCCCACTAGTGACAGGTCTTCATCCTTACATTATTTAACTTTTAAAATTAAAATTTTAATAAAGTTGAAAATACTCTTTACTCCACAAATGACGCTGGCATACATGTATGACCGACTGAAATTGCCATTCAAACAAGCTGTTTGCATATTTTTGTGTGTGTGATTCTTTAAAACCACACAGGATTAGTTGGCTTCTAACATTCAGAGCTACATAGAAATAGTGAAGTGAAAAATGGTACTTAATTCAAAAGCGGAATGCAGATGGCTCTTCAGCAAAGGCCAGACTAATTTTGTTGAGTTTTTATAACAGGGTAAATAGAAGGACTGAAAAGAGCAGAGGAGGAGTTAAGATGGTCAGATGTGCAATAAACCTGAAGAAAGTAAGGGAGCATGGAGTAAAGCAATGAGTTGCACTGAGGTAGAGGTAATGCCACCCAAACTGCTGGAAGTCCTGATCCCTTCCAAAAGATGTTTTGGGATGTATTTTAGCTGCTATCATCCTCCCAGCTTCAACACTGGGCTGGTCTCAAAACTGACTACTTGCATTGTTAAGGAGCAGCAGGCCCCCTAAAACCTAGAGATCAAGAACAAATCTCTGAGTCAACAGAGATGGCCAGAAAACGCCTTCACCTTTTTTCCAGCATAATTTGGATATTATCCAGCCCTTGTGAAGGTCATTTTCTATACACAGTTTTTCATTAAAGGACTAAAGGTGGGAACAAGCACCACGCACTTCCAGCTAAGTCTGGATGGGGTATTTCAGGTGCAGCAACACCTTTGAAATGTAGACCTCCAGAAGCAACCAAGGACATTGTTCTTTATGGTATAATGTTATTACATGTGACATGTCTTTGACAGACCTCTTTTATGTGCTTTTAGCCTATGGCAATATGTTATAGGGAGAAGAATTCACTGACATATCCAGGAAAAGAAACCCAATGCATAAAAAATTGAAATGACAAGGTTGACAAGGTTATTTTGTAGCTTTTGTTTCATTATGATAATAATTAACAAACTGGTATGCTGCATCTAAAATTTCTTAGGATAAATGATACCTTTTTTCCCAATATCCTCTTCAGTATTTCAATATTTGCTTTAGAATCTTTCTCCTCTTCTCCCAGTAGAGTAAAATGAAGCATTTTGCATTTTTTTTCACTAAATACCCCTCTCTGCAGTGTTGCATTTTGTGTCCTCTGTTACTGCTGGCAGTTGTTTTTGTTTGGTTTAGTTCTTAGATTACTTATTTGTTTATGTTACTATCCTGCCTTCTAAATCCAGGAAGGGAAAGTACCACAGCAGGAAGTCCCAGGACTATTTCTCTAGCAAGAAAGGTTATTTGTTTTTGTGTGTACCTACACACTTCTCCTTCTATGAGCCCACTGCAGTCACTACTGTGCTTTCTCTATCTTCCTGCTTCAGAGACCAGAGTCAGTCTTTCCTAAATAGTAGTTGACTAAAAATCGAAGCATACATGATCAGATCCTTCCTTAACCAGGTTTAATAAGTGAAGAGGATTTGTGACCTCTTGAAGATGTTGATTATTATTGTGATTAGATCTTGGCTTTTTTATTCTTAGTATGAACTTCCTTTTTCCCTCCCTTTCTTTGTGTTTGTTTGTTTTTAATAGACTATATATAAACTTAAAATTAATCAGCCTAGATAAAACCAATGGATATTATTCACTGAATTCTATGGGCCATTTAAATAAGCTTGCTTAAAATATTGCTAAAAATTTAAGGTAAAAAGTTACTAGGGGAAAAAAAAAAATCACTCTCCAAAATCACATGAACAGAACCATAGTCTCTGAAGACCCATTGGTTCCTTTCTTATTTTTTCACAGTCTGAAAATCATCTTTCATGCAGCACAGTATGAAACTCTTAACAAGCTTCTGAAGCACTAACACATATGCCATATCTGTCTTGTGCCTGTAACATTTTGTAAACAGCTGTGTGTGATGTTTGCTGTTGCTTCTTTGATCTTGTAAAATCCACCACAGAGATATGAATATGTTCAACAAAATCTGAGAGTATTTCTTTTCCAGTTATGGAAGTCACATTGTATCATTAGAAATTTGTTTCCCCAGTAATGATGAATCATTTCAAGTGATGAGTTCTTGATAAGGGAATCAAATTCACTTATGACAGATTTTGCAGTTCAATGGTAAGATCAATAATTTCTCAAGGCATCATGAAGCAGCTGTACAATACAACTGCACACACAAAGAGAACAAACTGGAAGGATTTTAAATAAAACTATAAAAAGTCTTTATCATTGTGAGAAAAATCTATATCTGTTTCAGAACAATCTGCATTCTTTTTCTGTGAAAAAACCACAAGCGCAGTGTATCTGCGCTAAAATATCTGATAGCTTAAAATATTTCATACTCACTTTTTGTACACATATGGTATGTCTTAACTTGTATTTCAGCCAATAAAGGTATTTTCTTTATATAAGATGGTTTTCTAACCTAAATATATTGCGTTTTTGTTTTCCAAACATCCACTACTGGTATAAATGGTAACACTTGTAAAGACATCTTGGAAATTCACCTTTCTGTTATGCATAGTGTTGTATGTGTAGCTAATACTCTGAAGGTGGAGGGAAGCATGCTGGCTGTTCAGCATAACTGTGGAAATTATTCAGGCTGTATGACCTCCTTCAGAAACTTTGAACTGAGCCTGTAATCTCTGCCAGGAGTTTGTGTTTTCCTCAGCCTGCTGAGGAGCTGGTAGAAGGCAACCAGAGAGGGGAGGTGAGGTTGGAGCAGTAAGAGGGAGACTATGGGAAGCAGTCAGGATATTGCTCTTCCTGGACTTGTGGAAACACCTAGGGTCTCTCTAGCAGGAATTGTAACTGGAATTCATGGGTGTTTGTTAATTTCTGACTGAGCAAGGACTGTTAACAGTGCATGTCTGTGTAGCACACTGTGCTATTTAAGGGTGAAAACTAGAGAAATTTCAATGACTAGACACAATGTTAGAAAGACAAAGATAGTTTAGGTATATCTCAGTCTCCAAATGGAAGCCTAATTATTGATCTATATTTCTTAATCTAACCTTCATTAATTCTTTCTATTTAATAATCCACCAGTATTAATATATTAAATACTCCACCAGTTTTCCACAAACAGTAGCACATTTTCAGTCCTATCAAGCAAGAAAGTTTGATCCAATCCTTCTTAGGTTAAATTCTTAGGATGCATATGAATTATTCCTTTAAAAACTATTGTTTGTTGCAAATTGAACAGCTATGCTTCTCCATATTAAGGTTATGCTTGAGGCAACTTACCTAAAAAAAAAGGAATAGAAAGGTTAGTGAAAAGAATCTTCCATGCTTTTTTTAAAAACCTGTTATATGTTTGAACCTTCCCATTTGAGAGTTTCCAGATGCTTTGTCTAGTTTGAATGCAATACAGCACTGGAAGCATTGGTGACTTTATGTGAAGTAATTATTAAAAAAGAGTTCTATGTGATTCTTCTATGCAGAGAAGAATAGTTTGAAGTAAACAATGAAGACATGAGTACTGAAGAGTAGCTCCCATCCCTGAGACAGATACTTGTGGGAAATTAAGAACATAATAAAGATAATGATTTAGAAATTAAAGTCTAGTATCTACAAGCTTCTTTTATGTAGTGTTATATCTCAGAAATTTCCAGCAGAGTTTAGAAGGTGTCCATTTTTCATCAGTACATTTATTTTCAAAATGAGAAACAACTCAACTCATAACTGGAATTCAAGCAGAATATGCCAGTGTTGGTCTGATGCTTTTAACTTTGGTTTGATGTGCTCCTGATTTGAAGAATGGAAATAGGTAGTAATGGAGAAGAGGATTTTGATTAAGCCACTGGAGCTTTCAAGCTTAGAAGAATACAGTTATTCTTGAGGGAGTGGGTAGGATTCAAATGGCATGAGCACCACAAATTGCCTCCTAAGGTCTGCTAAGCATCTTCAGACTTGGAGAAAAAAAACCCAAAATTTATATTATTCTTCATGAGAGATTTCACAAGATATACATTAGCACTAGTATCTCAATCCTCTTTCTGAATACAAACTGCCTCCTTCTCTTATAGTGGCTTCCAGTAATGAGATATTCCTAAGGTTGCCTTTAGATCAGCTGTTGTCAGCCTGAAGTAACTGCATGAGAAGGAAGGGTTACACTGAGTAGAGATCAAATATGATGGTGGGGGTAAGTTGTAAAAATTTATGTGATGCATAAGGTGGGCCTACTTTCATTGAGAATTACTAACTTAAAGGAAAACTAACTACAGAATGAGGCAGAAATGGGTGATGGCAGCCGAGAGAGTTTAAAGTGGACATCAACCATGTAATACTGAGTGTTCAGCTGTAAACATTTTGTTCCCATATACTGGATTGCAACGTGGGCGAAACTGTCTGTAATGAAGAAATTTCTCTAGTGAATAATCTCTAGATTATGCTAAACAGTGTGTTTATGCAATGGGGCTGCGAGCGGCCTCTGGGGGCTCTTACCAACCTTTGTACACATTCATGCTCTCCTAGGGATGTCACCACGCTGGGCTGCTATCCAGCAGTTTGTGTGAGAATAACTTTGTGCTCTATTGAAGCAAGGAGCACTACAGAAACAGCCGAAATGGTTGGCAAAACTGTGCTGGAACATCCAAAGGGTGAAAGCAGTGAAAATTCGACATGTTTGCTAAAGAGGTCTCCTCTTGTCTCAGTCAGAAAATTTGCCAACTGCCACAGCATATATGGCACAGAGACTTCAGAGATATTAATACTGTTAATTTCTCACTAAGCACGGAAATACCTGCAAGTTTCCCAAAGAAAGATGATAGTAGGAAAATGTTTAACCTTCATCTATGGTTCAGCAGCAGCTTTGGGGATCTGCTTTGGTTTAGCAATGATCTAGCTCAATGCTTCCTAAGTTGGTGGTATCTAAACCTTACACCAAACCAAATATTTGTGGCAATATTTCTTCACACTAGTATAACCAACAAAAGGAGGTTTAGAAATGCATGAGAATGTCTGGAGAAGCTTGGGTAACTTTCATAATATCCATGACTGATTTAAGAGCATTTAAAATAGCAAGTAGATTTTAAATTTAGTAAAATTATAATGCTTTGTATTTAACTTAATAAAGGTTTGTGTTAATGTCATAAAAATAAGTTTGCAGAATATAATATTACATATAAGTAGATAAAA
Source organism: Hylia prasina (assembly GCA_013397195.1). Taxonomy (NCBI): domain Eukaryota; kingdom Metazoa; phylum Chordata; class Aves; order Passeriformes; family Sylviidae; genus Hylia; species Hylia prasina. Next base: position 1,035,491 of record VYXD01013944.1, read on the forward strand.
TATTAAACATGTTTTGGTATTTTGAATGAAACAAAGCGAGATGAAACTGCATGGCGATCACATAACTTGTGAAACACAAAAATTTAATATTTCTCAAATCAAGTCACCCCCAAAGCTTGCATGTAAGCAAGGAAGTGCCCATAAGGAACAATTATACAGAAAACCCCAAGACCTTCTCCAAGAACTCAACATGCTGAGGTGCCTTTCTAAAGTGCCTGTACCCTTATACAGACACTATGGGGAATAAACACACTGAGTTAAAGACCTGTGTGCAGTTGCAGGGCTACGGATTTTCGGGATCACAAAGGTATTGTGGGGTGACTCCCACGACCGGAGTGTTGCAATTCAATAAACCCCTAAAATGAAATAGCTCAGCTGGTAAATGAGGGGAGAGCAGTGGGTAGTGACTACCTAGACTTCAGTAAGGCCTTTGACACTGTGGCTCACAGACAAGCTGTTGAAGTGTGGGCTGGATAAGGAGACAGTGAGGTGATTGAAAATGACCTGAATATCCGAGTCCAGAGAGTGATGGCACAAAGACTAGCTGGAGGCCAATGACTAGTGGTGTATCCAGGGTCAGTGCTGAGTTCAATCCTGTTTAACATCTTCATCATGGGCCTGCTAATGACACAGAGCTGGAATTAAAGGATGATAAGCCAGAGACTCATGCTGCCATCCAGTGGGACCCTGACAGACTGGGAGAAATGGGCTGAAAGGAACCTCATGTGCTTCAACCAGAAGAAGCGTGAAGTCCTGCAGTTGGTAGGAAACAATGCAAGGCACCAATAAATTCTGGAGGCTGTGCAGCTCGGAATCAGCTTCACAGAAAAGATACTGGGGGTCCTGGTGGACACCAGGCTTCACAGCAATGTACCCTTACCACAAAAAAGGTGGAAGATATCTTGGGCTGCATTAAAAAAAGGAGTTGTCAGCAGGTTGAGAGTGGTGATCCTTCCCCTCTCCTGGGCCCTGGTGAGGCCACACCCAGAGTTCTGTGTTCAGTTCTTGGCTCCCCAGTACAGGAGAGACATGGACTGGAATGAATTCAACAAAAGGCCATGAAAATGATGAAAAGGCTGGATCATCCTTCTTATGAGGAAAGGCTGAGAGAGATGGAACAATTTAGATTGGAGAAGCCTCAAAGAGGAACTTAGTACTATATATTTTATTGTATATATAATTATACATAGATAACCTGATAGGAGGATGCAAAGAAGACAAAGCTAAGTTCTTTTCAGTGCTGCCCAGTAACATGACAACAGGCAATGGACACCAATTACAAATACACAGATATTCCCACTGAACTTCAGGAAGCGACTTTTTTAACCTAAGCATGACTGAGCACTTGCACAGCTGCCCAGTGGGTTGTGAAGTCTCTGCCCTTGGAAAGCATCAAAAGCCACCTAAACGTGAGCAATCATACCTAGGTGGTCCTGCTTGAGCAAGGGGTTTTGAGGTTTTGACCAGGTGGACTCCTCAGATCTCCTAACTTCAGCCAGTCTGTGATTCTGTGACAGTCCTGCGTCATCACAATTTCTATTATGGTGTGTGAGTTTTATGAGAGTAGAATATCTGAAAATAAAACGGGATCATTCAAATAGATTATAATGAACCAGTGATTGAGACGATTATAAATAGCATACTGGGAAGTTAAAGTAGTTTTTCTGTAAATTAGGTCTCTGAGGAATTTTGATGTTGCCAAGACAGATTTGTTGTGTGCATCATAAATACTCGAGTTCTAGTTTGTAAGAAACTAATAGATTTTTGTAATAAAAACTGTTTAACATATGGCTTGGTCTTTAGATCATGAAGGACACAGTATTTTGTCTACTATTTTATTAAATTTTTTATTTTTTGTCATGACAAAACCCCTTACAAAATACATTCAATTTCTCTCTCTTTATCTAGCAGGTACTAAAAGAAAAAAAAAATTAGTCCTTCAGACTCGCTGTAGGTACTTAAACCTCTGTCCATCATGGACGTTCACTCAAACACTGCAGTTTTTGTATTATAATGATACTCTCTTTATAAATGCTTTGATATGCAGTTAAACACTTAACTACTGGTGTATGAGCTACTATCCTCTGATGCGCTCAAACTCTGTAGGGTTTCTTATTTATTCTGAGACCACTTTATATCTCTCTGACAGCATGAAGTGGGCACATCACATTTGTATTCATTTTCAGGCTTCTTATCACTGCCAAGTTGTTGAAAAGTTCCCTTAGTTTTGATCCACACTCAAAAGTCCTGCCAGACATAAAAAAATACTAAATGGGAATCAGTCACAGTGCAGAAATCACCCTTTAATATTGGGCTGAATTTTGAGGGAAAAAAAAAAAGCATTGCAAGTCCAAGTGGATTTCCTCATGAACCACCTCACATGAGGGAGGAAGTACGTGTATTGTGATAGCAAGTTTGGGTGAGTGCTGTGCAATATAGTCTTGAGGGCTTTGTTTTACATTTGAAGCTTTGTTCTCAATGAAATTCCTAAAAGAATACTGAAGCAAAATTGATGAACATTGAACTATGCAGGCAAGGCAGGCTTGTAGCCCTGCATATTTTATCTACAAAGATATGGCTATATTAGTTTGGTCTTTTATAAATATTTTATTAAATACTTGCTATTAGAAGAAAATTTCCCTGGGGATATCATCTTCTTCAAAAAGTATGTTTCAATATATTTTATAGAACATTAGGGTTCAGGCTTGTGAATAAACCATATAAACATACATAGCTCTAATGGCATAAACAGGGAAGAATGTCTGAATTCTTGAAGACAATTAGGTATGATGTAAAACATTTTTTATATTCCCCAAATTGGAACAGGATCCATGCCTGTTTCAAATTGTAGAAAGAAGGCTTGCTTAGAAAAAGCTGTAGCACAATGAACTTTCACAACAATTAAAAGTTGCACATTAGTAAACAAAATTGGATGTAAGGAATCTAATTTTCATAATAAGTTAATTCATTAAAGCATAAGGGGTAGGAGATAAAAAAAGAAGAATATTATATAATTCAATAAGTATTTAAACAAACTTGGATGCTTGTCTCAGCAACAAAATGAAAATGTTCTAAAAAGGAAAAAAACAAAACCACCATATGATTTCATCCTGGATCTTCCCAGATCTATTAATTTCACTGCTATAGGTGTCAGTATTCCCATTCCTAATGAGATTTTAGCTTCTGCAAGCATTCTGGTATTGTTAGACTTTTTCATCTGCTTTTTATTATCTGTTCAGCTATATCAAATGTTTGTTTCAAAACAAATATGCTTTATGGTCTCTTCACACCTTTCTTCAGCATGTAGAAGGAATACATGTGAATGATTGATTATTTGAGGATCAAATATATGTCTCATTGTATGATTTCAAACCGGTTTTTAAGAGACTGAGTGCTTTTTGATGTTTCTGTTACTTAGAGCTCTGGGCAGCACCCGTCACTTGTTCATAAGATGGATGGTGGTAACTGCTATTATGTCTACTGTGTGCAGTTTCAGAGAGCCACTAATATAAACGTTGTATGGTTTATTGCTTCATGGAAAAATGAGCCTCTTAATGCAGCATGGCTCTGGTTATTCTTCATTACCTGAAATACTGTGGAAGAGCTTGTATGTCTAATGAGAATTATAGATTCAGTGCAGAGTGTACAAAATATAATTATCACTGTTTTCAGACTTAAAAGGGTCTTATTCATCATGTGCAAAAATATTCAAGGAACATTAAGAAACTTTGTTCCTACTTATTACACTGACTGCATAGAAAAATGCATAATTAATGAAGGAAATCTAAATCTTCTCATTTCCTTAGGTCTTTTTTGAACCATTTGTTTAGCAGTGAATGAACATGAGGCACGGTGTGACAGAACCTTGTAGCTATACACAACTGTTGTCTATAACTGTTGTCCTTCTGGTTCTGTCTGTAGCCGTGCACAATGGATGATAACAAATGCAACTTTGGCTTCAATTTTGCAGTAACATGGTAAATGAAGACTGTAGATCAGAATCTAAATATCTTCTAAATATATAGAGACTGCAGGACATTAGGAAAAATTGTATATTTTGTCTACTGTTTAAATGGAGTGGTTGGTGTTTAAACCAGGATTTTCCTCCATAAAAATAAATTCATTCAGAAATATGACTGTCTATATCTATGTATATGCCTTATATGATCACTTCTAGGATGAAAATAAGTAACAGATACTTATCCTGTTCTAGAGTTGCTACTTATGGCCCTATCATAGACTTTTTAGGAAAAATCCAAAGGACTTCTGTATATATTTTCATAGTAAAATGGTACAAGCAAAAAATGAAAAAAAATTCATAAAGGTTACAATAGTATTTTGTTAAGTATTTTTTGGTTTTAATTACACACCAATCTTGGATTGAATGTGACAAATTTCCACATATTCTATCATGTGCAGCAGATTTTCAGAAACACTAGAACAAAAAGACCTTAAAATGATTAGCTGGGTTTCATGGTTCAGCTTTAATGTGGCCTTTTTCACTTAGGTTAAACTCAGTCTTTAAGAGATATTCTCTTGATTTGTGGGGACAAATCTCTGAAATTAAAAGCTGTGTAACAACTATATAATGCTAGAACATGTGACTGTGTTGTTAGCACTGAGAGAAGTTTCCTGAGATTAACTTTCAAATTTACTTCCGTGCTACAGCAAAAATGGCAAGAGTAGGAAGAACTTACTTTACTACATGATGCTAAGTGACCAAGTTTCTCATAGATTTAATTTTCCACTGATTTGTATGAAAGAGCTAGGCAAACAGAATAAAATTGCCTTTACATGGACAGACTCCAGTAAATGAGAGAGAGGGAATGTTTTCTGCCCATTAGCTAAGGGAACCCAATACCTGGGACAGGAAAACACCAGATTCCAGTCTAAAAATTATTAATATAAAATTGATAGAGTAATTAATATATTAATAATAGCAGCAGCAACAACAACAATAAAGCTTATATATGAATATTTATATGTGCACTGAGATAAGACTCAGACCTATCTTTCATTCATCTTTTACTACGAAGAGTAAAAAAACACTGATTTTATTACCATGCTTCCTCCTGTCTCTTGCCACATGATCAGGGAATTATTCCATGGAATGATGAATAACTTATTGGCAAGGTTATTGTGAGAGCTACTCAGAATATTCTCTAACGTGGTAATTGATTTGCTGTCCATGTAGACGTTCTAAATACCTCCAACGTCATGCATGAGCTGCCTCACTTCAGTGACACAATAGGAGTTGAAATCCTCTTGTAATTCAGTCTTTATATGTTAAAATAATTAAGAACATTATGAATTTTAAGGAACTGAAAAAATAAATATAACTGCGTTGAATTAGGGAATTTTTGTGTGAATATGCTTTGAAGACCTTCTCTCCTCAGATATGCAGTACACAGTACAGATTTCTGAAAAGCTTTTTGATCCATTATAGTCTGTCAGTAACCTCCATAATATGTTTACAGACCTTTTGTCCTTCAAGGACAATGGTCATCAATTTCATGGATGATATAAAAAAGCAACTTTTTTTCTAGATATTGTCTTTATAACCTCTTTAGCTAGAATTAAGCTATTTTTTAAGAATGAAAAGATGCTCTTTGGCCAAAATAGTATTGACTCTGGTGGAGCTAAGAAAGCTGTGCATTAACCTCATTGAAACCAGTAGATTTACTTCTACATTTACCGGGTAAGAAACAGAACTTCTGCAACAGAAGAGATTAACGTGGATTATTTCATTATTTTTAAATGCATGTAGGGTTTATACCCAAACTAATAGAGGAGTGCTAAATCCCTGAAACAAGGTAGCATTTCTTTCTAGCCTGATTAATGAATCATATAAGCATATGTACCTGTATACGTTTTCAAAATCAACAGCAGAAGAGTAACAGGGGTATACTGAGGGAGGGAGAGGGTGTGACAAAGCAAAACAAAACCTTAGAGGTTTGTTACTCAGATCTATTCATTTATCCCTAATTACCGCAGAACCCCGTTCACTGCTGCTGCTGATACTTGCATCACAAAGCACTATGGAAGACATTTATATAACAGCCTAATAAATGAGAATTTTGAAGTGAAATTGGCTCCTTTTTCCCTTCTGTAAGCAGAAAAAAAATGCAAATTCAGATGACAAATCTATAGAATGAAGTCATTTTACAGATGTGGTAAATCAAATTAAGACCGCTTTTATAATATTGAGCAAATGGCAGCTGTACAAAATTACTCATTTGTAAGCCTCATCTATTACAGTTAATTTTGCTGACTTCAAGTACTTAATTTACATTTGTTAAGCTAGCTAAATAATGCAGGAGGCGGTACGAATGGTATGTTTGTTCATAGCAGAATTTATCATGTAGCTTAAGATACAAGTGTTTTGCCTACTTCATCATTTCCTTCTTTCCTTGACAGCTTTAATCAATGAAATTGAATTGCTAAAAGGTGTTTTTAAGACTTATTTTAGAGGTGGAATCTACTTTTTAAAGGACAGATTGTGGTAAAAATATCTCAACAAAGAGCACGCAACTTAGTAGAAAGTTCAAAACTGTCTTAACTCTTGTTTTATGTTACCTCAGAAATGATGTCAGCTTCTTGTCCCTATCTGTTTCTTTGGAGCATGACCAATAGAATTAAAAAGTTTTACAACACCATTAATATTTGTATGGCTGGTGCTGAAACTGGGAGGACACATAATCTTTCAGGTTCTTTTTTCTAATGATGCAAGCATATATTTATAATTTAGGGTGATATATGTCATGGTTAGTTTTGGACTCTGCAGGGAGCCAACCATATACGTAGCAGGTAAGCTTCTCCTCTATTAGATTAAAATTAATTTTGGTGTCAGAATCTGCTGGGAATACTCAGGTGCTAATATTTTATTGACCTTAGTGAAAAAGGAAATGGTTTTTCTGATGTGCTATTATACCTGGTTTTCAGGATTGGTTGGAGCATATAAATTGAAGAAAACTACATTAAAACAAAATTTAAAAAAACAGTGCTCTTAATATACAAACACAAACTCCTGTCACAGATTTTTCTCTGCAAGTTTTCCAGCAAAAATACAGAGATTTAGTTGTTGCTTGGCAGAGGGGAAAATAAACACATCCACTGAAGACAGGACAAATTACCTTGACGTTTTTGGGTAATGGCATGGGATAGTTACCACTTTTCTGAGGTCACTTTTGTAAACTGACTACCAGCATGTTTTATATAAGAACACAGAGATACCCAGAGGTATTTTAAAAAGTTAGTAGGTCTCAGTGTTTCCGTTTCCAAAGCGATTTTTCATTCTTTCCCTAGTAATTTACTTCCTTGGTGACTGCCACCAAGAATGTTACTGTGCAACCATGCTGCTGTCACAGCTTCAAGATTACTCATAAAGGGTAACCTCAGAAACCACGTTGAGGTGTGAAGTTAGTGTTATTTTTACTCACATGTAAAACTTTCCTTGTTTCAGATTTCATCAGCCATCTTAATTTCTTCAACAAAATGGCTGTCAGTCATTGGAACAGGGTGACCAGGGAAGTGGTGGAGTCCTCTCCCCTGGACTTACGTAAGAGATGTAGAGATGTGGCCCTTGGTTTAGTGGTGGGTTTAGTTACGCCAGGTTAATGGTTGGACTTGATGATCTTAAAGGTCTTTTCCAACCTGAATTATTCTATAATATTTGTCCTACAGTTTGTCTCAGGAGGACCTTCTGCAGTTCTGCAGTTGGTTCTTGCCTTAACTACAACTTTCATATTGTTATTATAACACTAATACAGCTACATAGATACTTTAACATTAATAAATTTTGTGTCTCCATCAAATTTTAGGCTTACTCCTTACTTTTCCAGACCATTTTTGGATGCTTTGAACAACACAGGACTCAGCAAGTGCTCATCTAATTCTCCACTGTGGGCTTCATTTTTAAAGAAGTGCTCTACCCACTACAACTGACTATTTGCTTCCACTATCTCAGAGTATTTTTTTTTTTTTTATACTAGGACCTTTTTTATGCCATGGTTGATTAGTTTTCCTCAAGACCCCTGGTATGTTATGTAAAGCAGTTTGTGCACATGTTTGCTGATCACTTCAAGGAAGGACAAGAGGTTGGTAGAACTGTAATTTCCTTTGAAGAACTTTTACTGGCTCTAGCAAAGAAACTTGTATTAATTCTGTCCTTTTTATTGAAATGGCAGTAGACAAAGTGAAATGAATGTGACTTTACTGCTAATCTAGATGAAAATCTACTGTATGGTATTAATCTTAGTGGATCTTGGTGTAGTAACTGATAAAAAATTAGAAATGTACAGGAGTTTAGAGGAACATGAACAAGTGATATACTGACAATGCAAGCTGGCATGTCATCAGTCACTGCAAGTTAAATAGTATAGCAAGAAAGCACCACAGACAAGAGATTTCAAAAGTATGTAGAGCTGAGACTTCGGTTTTTGAGTTTTACAACATGCTTAACCAGAACCAACTGACCCAGACACCTACTTCTGTAAATCTGCTAAAAAATACTGGTAGAAAGAATTGTGCACTGAGATGGCACAACTTCTGCTCTTTTTTCTCCTGCAGAAGAAATCTGAAAATTACATTTATAATGCAATAATATGTGATTTATTTGTGTATTCTTCTTATCTAATCTACTTGCTTAATGCATGGCTACATGATGAACTTTAAGTTATTTGTAGTTTGCTCTCTTGAGTGTGTTGTATCTCTTGGACTAATTTTGAGTATGTTCTTCCTTGGTCTAACTATCTGGAGAGATTCAACAAGCAATTTACTTGCATGGCAATCAAATGGAGTTCCTGTGGGTAAGAATATCTGAGACATTTTTTGAGTCAATATTGGGTGGGGGAATGAGAAATTAAAAGATTTGATTCATATTTGCATTTGCTTCTCAATTATTGTTTGTGAGTCCTACTTATCAAATTGTGGTCTGCATTGGTAGGACTAATATTCTGAATCCTTGTAAATTGTTTATAGTACAGTAAGTCTCTTGTGGATCCTGACTTGACATTTTAGGAGCATCCTGAATGTAAGAGCAAAATAACATTACTGCTTATACTGCTTATGTTGAAAAACTTACACCTGAAGTTATGCCAGACAATTTGAAATCTCTCAATTAGAGTTTTTCTGAGCTTTAGAATATTTATGTTACTGACATGAATGTTCTGTTTATTTTCATGGATGTATAAAACACAAGGAAACACACATTTGAAGGCAAATCTGTTGCCTTCAAGAAAATCTGCACTATATGGTGATTTTTTCTAAAGCTTAATCAACTTCTTATTTTGACATTGATTTCACAACAAGTATCTCGGTGTCTTTGCACAACCCTGATGCTGCCACAAGTAGTTTTAATAGATGAAGGAAAAAGTAATTGGGAGTTTCATAATACATTTTCAGCTGTCAGTTTCAAGGACAGTACAAAAGACCAACTCCACTAAAATCTAACTTAAAGTGCCATTCAAAATTCTGAGTTTTCTTTCAGGGGTGCTGGTGGAATTCACTACCCACAAAATAGAATGGTGCAGCCAGGCATACACGCATACAACAAAGCCAAACAAAGAAAGAAAGGAGAACAAAAGAAAGAGAAAGATAATGTAATATTTCCAAGAAATGTGGATGTCATCTTTTTACAAAAATGTATCTACATGTTATATTTGATTCATATATTTTGAAAAATGGGCCTCTGGATGCTTTGTGATATAAAAAGGGTGTAGGACTGCTGGTTTCAGATGGCAGTAAGAGATAAAAAAAGGAAAGGTAAAACCTCAGACAAAGGAGAAAGAAATCTTTTCAATATTTATGTTAAATAACAAAAAAAAAGGTCATCTAAAATATAAAAAGATGGTTATATCTCCACAGAACTCATATATTGTAGTCAAAATTCTGGTCTTTGCCAAAACAATTTTATTAGGAAAAATGCCAGTTAACTTTTTTTAAAATTTTTAGTTTAGTGTAGTTGTATCAATGAGTGTTTTTACATAATTTTTCTCTTTTTATGTTTTAATTTGAAAATGTGTATTTTCATACCTTCCTTCATGAAAAGATTAAGCTACTTGTGATTTTGTATTGCTGCTAGGTTATCACCAGGAGCTGTCAGCACACATGAGCTGACACACTGATTATATCACCATGATTAGTAATAGTAAACCCTCGTTTGTGATGAGGTGCTCCTCATCCTACCATCCTACTCCTACACGTACAACCAAATGAAAGGACTGCTGTAGTAGTGCAGAGCTTCACATCTGTCAGCCAGGCTCTGCCTGATCATGGTCTCCTACAAATGCACTTTTTCATTCAGACCAAGACTACAAATACAAGTCACAAGATTTATGAAATACTGAAATCTGAAATTTGGGGCCTGTAAAAATCTTTGAAGATGCTTGAAGTAATAAGTCAAATCAGAAACAACCAACCAAAGAGCAGGAAAAAAAGTTTTAGCCCCAGGGAGGGGAAATAGTGAAGCAAGAAATCAGTAGGGTGATTCAAACACGTAAGTGGAGAGTTTTAAAATAAGGGAACCATACAATGGTTACATTGGAACCCGAAAGATCATCAGGTTCCAATACCCCTGCCATAGACAGGGATATCTGCCACTAGACCAGATTGCTCAAAGGCCCATCCAACCTAGCTGTGAACATTTCTAGGGATTGAGCATCCATAACTTCTTTTGGCAACCTGTCCCTCTGCCTCATCACCCCCTGAATAAAGAATTTATTCCTAATATCTAGTCAAATCCTGTCCTCTTTCAGTTTTAAACCATGATCCCTTATCCTGTCACTACATACCTATATAAAATATCCCTTTCCCTTCTTTTTATAAGACCCCTGAAGTTATTAGAGAGCCTCTCTGAAGCCTCTTCTCCAGGCTGAACAACTCCAGCTCTCTCAGCCTGCCTTTATAGGAGAGGTGTCCCAGCCCTCTGATTATCTTCATGGGTTCATCTGCATGTGCTCTAACAGGCCCTCATCTTGTGCTGAGGACAGCAAAGCTGGATTCAGAACTTCAGGAGCAACCTCACGAGGGCAAATGACAGGTGGAATCTGTGTCACTGGAGAGTTGATGCATTTCTTGCTCCTGTCTTAATGCATAGTTGAAAAGTCCATTTTCTAGAGATGATAAAATTCTTCCTGATGAAAAGACAAAGAAGGATAGCACTGAATAGAAAGGAAGTAAAATTCAAAGATTTCAAGGAGAAGGGGAGGATGGAGTGTGAAAGGGTGGAAGAGCAGACTGTTCTGTGAGGTGGGGTCTGGACCCATTGTACACATCAGCTCAGACACTGCAGTGATGTCTGCATAAGGCAATGTGAGGAGAACTCTCATCTGTCTAAAGTAGAAGACCATGGGGTTTAAAGGAATGTGAATCATCTGTATTTATGAATATCTAGTGACATTGGCAAGAACATTATTGTGTATTGACCAATGGCCAGGCATTGGGAGGCTTTTAAATAAGGAGGTGTAATGGAAACAGAAAGTTAGCATTATAGGTTTAGTAAAGAAAAATTACAGGTTTAGTAAAGTAAAGAAAAATGTAATCTTCTTCTATTCAAGACTGTTAGAAAAAGATTGTTTTGAGTATTTTCAACATTGACAGAAAGAAGTTTCTCAGCCAGGCAGGGAAGCCTTAAGACTTGTCAAGAAATATAAGCATACATTTGAGGTATGTCCAAGTTAGACACTTGATAGGGAATTTCTATAAGTAAACATGGCCCAAAATTGTTCACAGGAGCATCATTTCAGACCACTAACAATCCAAGAGTATCTAATTTAATGTAATTATCTAATCATTATCGAGGATCTGATGTTCACTAGTGGTTTGTGCTTATTCTTACTTGGCTGGTTAGCACAGGAATGAAAGTTGTTTTATTCTTATCTCTGAAAAAAAAAGTGATTTTTGTTTTGTTGGAAGAATTATGAGGCAATTTTGCATACATGCAAAATACTATGTATAAGGCAGAAAGTTCTTGCAGAATAAATGGAACTGGAAGAAAGAGGGAGAGGCAGGGTTTGGAGTTCTGATTGTGATGAAATTCAAGTTAACAAAAAATACCACCTGACTTCAGTGCAACAAAGATCTGCCCTTTCAAAAAGATACAGACATGCAATTATGAGTATTAAAGCTTTTTTTGTTCTTTGAAAATGGGATTGGGAAAAAAATCTAGAAGGCATTTTTATTTCAAACAACAATCTTTTTATCCCCCTTTTTAATACAATTTTGTGTTACTAAATTGAACTGCTATTGACTTGGGAAATTGGTGTGTGTACCTGGTATAAGTAGCTTTGAAGGTACTTTTTTTAACTGCTGCCTTTAAAGATCTTAGCTATCATTCTTACAAGGTAAGCATTTGTAATGCTTAATACGGGAGCAGGAGTCAGTCATGAGTAGCCAAGAGATCTATCATACTCCCTAGAGGCAGTTTCTGACTCCAAACAGCAAGTCAAGGTCTAAATCCTCTAAAAAATGTAAGAATTTAGCAGTATGAATTTAATACACTATATCTGCTGGTACTTAAGAGAGAGAGATGAAATAAAAAGAATGTAAAGGTTTCCAGGCTGTCCATCAGCTCCATGGTTCTTGCAGTGTTTTTAGGGTCAATGCTTTTTGTTTAAGAGGGAAGTTGACCTATTCTTAACATTTAGTAAGTGCCAGATATTCTCATTATTTCTGCCAAGTAAGCTGACGCAGTGTGTGAACTCTTATAGTGGTTTTCCAGCCAGGAGTAGATTGGTAGCACTTAACTGTTTTGTAGGAATTAGCCTTTCTTGATTTTGGTTCTGCACACTACAGGGAAAATATAAAAAGGCAAAGCAGAGGGAACAGGGTGAGGAGAACCAAACCCCAGGACTCTGTGGCTGCTTTGAACAAAAATACACTTCTGCTGGTTATTGTGGTGCATACAGAATGCAGATTATGGTTTTTGAGTTACAGGTCTCAGTGAAAAGGCATATTTTTAATGTAATGTGTAACAGCATAGACACAAAAAAACTTCTAAATTCTTTATTAAGCACATTCTCAGTTAAATATCTATATTTAAAAAAAATCTCTTCCATGGAAACCACATTATTAATTTTGATTTCGGATCCATCCTACATGTTGAAGTTCAGAGATAGTTCACCTTTTCTTTTGAGGTTGTGCTGGTACAAGAGACAGTGGAATGCAGAGGGAAACACTTGGCTCTGCAGACCTTTCTACCACTTATGAAAGCAGGTAAGAGGGAAATGCTGAGACTGACTTTTAAAAGCTTAAAACAAAGACTGTGCTAAGTATTCACTTGGATTGACATGAATGAATTCCTGACTGAATTCCTGAATGAAAAAGGTGACCTAAGAGGGGATTAATTCACCAAAAAATTTATGAATTTGATAATTATGTCATTTAGTTACCATAAAAATCAAAATGCAGAATATTTTCTCTCATCAGGTTTTTGGAGTTCAACTCAAACATACTTTGTTTTCTTAGGATTCAGTAAAAGCTTGTTTTCTTGTTTTCTCCACTCCACCTATTTATTCGTAAGTTAATTTTGAAAAGATCTAAATTTAATTATGATCTTAGATTTTGTGTGAATAAATTAAGTAAATTGAACTGTGTTCTACTGTAAAAAAAAAGATAGCTTAATGTTTGTGTTTAAATTGTATTTGGTTTATATTATCAGTGTTGATTCCATGCTGTTAGATTTTTTATAGTTCAGCATCATGTATTATTAACCCTGTGGAAATCACTGTTCAGAATATTGTTACTGTAATGAAGATGCTGACTTTGGTGTCATAATTTTCATGTCTAGAAGCAGCAGTGGAAGCTTCAGTAACATTTATAAACAAATAGATCACAAAAAAATGTAAGGCATCATTTAAATTAATAATTCTCCTCTATTCTGTGCCTGATAAGCGAAGCTGTGTAGGTTATACTCAGCACAAGGTTTAACCCGAATATAACACAGCTTTTCTGGGAATTATGAGAGACAGCATCATTTTGTTTTCAAGGATTGAACTTCTCTGTCCTCAACAACACTATGGAGAGAAAAGAAGGGAAGAACAAATTTGAAGTAGTTGTCCTTTCTTTTAGCATTCAGAGGAGCTTTGTTTTGCCTAGCAGACCAACATATATGTTTAAGTCATACCATAGTGTCTTCAGTATTTATTTCTTTTTGAAAGTTGAAGCCTCTTGACATGGCTTTGTGGTGTTGAGCTCATTGTCCTAAACCAGACATAGAAAAGCTAAAAAAAAAGAGCTTGATGCTAATTTTTCCATCAGTGCGGTTTTTTGTATAATTTTTTTTTGTTATTTAAAGATAGTGACTATAGAAATTTTGAATTATTTTGAAATAATATGAATTTAGAGTTCGAAGTTACCTAAACAATTCTATAAATTCTGCTCTGTGCCTTTATTTTACATTTAGGTTAAGGCCCTGTACAACTAATGAGTGAAATTTGCTTTTTGGTGAAGGTTCTGGAGCACCACTTGCTTTTGTTTTCTGCTCGGGAACAACAGTCCTGGGGTTTCACACAATTACAGAAAAAGATAGCAGCTTATCTGCTGAATTGAGATGCGCTGACTGAACAATATTAGAAAGATGTCCTTGTGCAGTGAAGTTTCATTGTGGATCCCTTTTCAAATGGGTTCTCTTGGAAGTCACTTTTCCTTGAAAAGAGACAAATGTCATAGTTTATCCCCTTTTTTGGCATCACCTTACCTTCTGGAATACAGAATGCATGCATGCTAGAATAGCAAAATTTTCTAAGATTGTTTTATAAGATTCTTCCTTATTGCTAGGCAACCCCAGCTAAAGGCTAAACAACCCCAGCTCCCCCAGATGCTCCTCGTGAGTCTCATGGTCCAGACCCCTCACCAGCTTCATTGCTCTTCTTTGATCTGAAAGTACTCAAACTGTGGATGTAAACCAGCTGAAACTATGGATGAGCAATGATGAGCTCTACATCAGCCATCATGTACAATAAAAAGATGCATAGATCCCTCTGTACCTTTCTAAACATTAATTCAAGATTACACTGAGTAATCTAAAATAATTGAAAGACTGAAAGTATTAGAAAAATTGGTTGGAAGCACTAAATGTTTTAAACACACAGACTGGTTAGAAAGGTTAGATGGACTTAGGCACTTGGATCTGGCAAAGAAAAAAGGCAAATGAGTGCATGGACAATATGCATGGAGACAAATGGCAAGGAGAAGGTAGGGAGATTAATAACTCTTATAGCTCGAGGAACAGTGAGTTCAAAATCAAATTATTAGGTATCAGGCTTAAATCAGTAATAAGATGAAGCATTTTTCATCTGATGTGTCATTTAATTTTTTTTGCCAGAGAATCTTGTGAAGCTCAAAACTATGAACTCAAAAAGGGATTAAACAAACCCATAGGCAGGATCCATCAGGCATTAAACAACTATGAAATATGATGCTTCGAATAAAGCCTCTAGCTCATGTCAAAATCTGAGGGAAAACATACCCCAGGAAAACATATCCAAGGAAAACTCTCTGCTTGCTGTTTCCTACTCTCATTCCTTATCAAGTGCCTAAAGATTTCTGGTACATAATGAGAACATTTCTGTTAAAACTTTACATATAGGTTGAGTTAACTATACCTGCAGAGAAAAAGATAACTGAAAAGCCAAAAGTGGCATGATGAGGAATAGTAATGACAATAATTTTGTCATTTTGATCCATTTTGCAGGAGGTGGAAGACAGAAAAACTGCAGCTTTTATTCTGGGGCTTGCTGTTTAAGGCCTCCAGCGTACATGCTAGACTCTTCAGGCATAAAGTTACTACCTCTCAGGAAGGAGGTTTTCTGACACTGACCAGGAGAGCATAGATCTGCCACCTGGACAGATAATATGGATTTTAAGAAATACTTTCTTGAAATAGTATTTAAATATTGAAACATTATTTGCTTTATTATAAGGTTAGTACCTCTCACAATACCTTGCATCTTCCCAAGAACACTGCCTATTGAGGAGCAAGCCCATGCCTCTTCTTCCAATTGATGTATCATATCCATCCATTTATTTCATGGTTATCTCCATGAATTTTTCCAATCCAATCTAATTGTCTGCATTGTTAATGGATTTCATTTTGGCAGCTACGAAGAATAATAATGCATAGTACCACTAAACTGGCTTTTGTCCATGGAATGTAATACTTTTTGAGGTCATTTCAAAGAAAATACATAAGATTCTGAACAAATAATGAAAACCTGGTTGTATATTGTATTTCTTAGGCTTGCTATCCCCCTCAAGTCAATCATGATTTAGATATGAATGTGAGTTGAGCTCTGTGATTTCTTGGGGATCAAAGTATCACTTACTTGCAGCAAACCAATCATTTTAGCCTTAATTTTCTACATGGCAGACCTTCTGAATGACTTTGTTTCTCTAATCACATTGAGAAAGCTTCTCTTCAAATCTGAGAATCCAGCTACTGCATTTGAGAGCTTTTTTAATGTATGCATTTTTTTGAGTCTCCTATGTGGTCTCTTGCTCTTATCTTTTTTTTAATAGATCCCTCTTGATGTATCTGGAGACTCACTCTTGTGTGTATACAATACTTGCAAAAGCATTTTTGCAAGGAATGGCACAGGAATTTTAAAAGTTTAGTATTACAATTATGCCTTGAAGTCAGAAGTTGAGCTCTTCTCAATAACAGGCAGCAAACACACAACAGAGTTTAAAAACCCTTTTGTGCCTTTAATAACAAGGTATCTCAGCCATTTGTGTTGTTCTATAGCCTCTACCCTGGTTTTACTATAGGACTTTCAGTTTCATAATTTGGAAAAAATAAAATAGCAGGAATTTAGATTACATTGAACCATGAAGTGAAACACACTCTTCTGATTGGGCATAACTGTATTAACTTTCTTGGCTCCTCCGAAATCAGGTACAGCTAGGATTCTGGGATTTTTCTTTCAGGAAAGTCAAAAAATATTCCAGAGTTATCATTTTGCCTTGCTTCAAGGAGCCAAGTTACAAAAGGAAACATTTTCGTGCTAGAGTCTCCATATAGCTGCTTTTCAACCTATTTAAACAGTGAAAATTTGTTTTAGATCTCAACCCTAAGATGGCATACACATCCAACTTTGAACTTGTGAACAGTATCATTAGGTTCAGACAAAGTCATTCTCATGCATTCCTTTCTGATAGCTACTGTGATATTAATAAATGTTCCTGTGTGTAGACTTAGAAAGAAGACATCAAAGAACTTGCACAACACAGTATGAATAGGCACAGTATTTTTGGCAACCGTGTAACCAGTATTATTTCCAAAGCAGTAAAAATATAGATATGGATATGTTTGAAATTCTTGGTTTTGTATAGGGTCTGTAAATTCAAGCGTACTGCCAAAATTAATTAATTTTCTAAAATCAAAAGTGTTTTCTTTCATTTAAACAAAATGAAAATTTCAATGATCTCAGTATCAATTACGCATTTTTAAGTACACCTGGAGATTGATTTCATCTAGTTGGTTTAGCAAATTAAAGAACTACCTCTGTGATATCTACCCTTTTCTATCTATTTATAAAATATCATCTGAGACTGTGAAGTGCAGTTTGACAGGAAATTATATTGTGCTGGCTATCCTGGTGCTCCAAAAGCAAGTAAAGCAAGCAGAAAGACGTGTATTTGCTGTGTAAGTGCAGCCAGGAGGTTTAGTTTTACATTCCATTATTTCTGTAGCAGTTGCAGAAAATCATCAGTCTGTGATGCATAGTGATGCAAAGCTACTGCATTTAAGAGACTAATTTGAATTCATACTGAAATCTGTTAATTGCTTTCAAGTTGGTAATCTAGGGAAAAGTAAAGTCCAATATGGCTCATTGTAATTTCAAATCTCCTATATGAAGCTGGATGGTTCCCCTCTAGAAGACAGGAGGCTTTAGTGTCAGCCAAATGAATCAGTTTGTATATAGATTAATCAGACATTATGTGTTACAATTTATCCATTAACATAAGATTTTTGGCATGCTGCTAACATTAAAGGTAAGGAAATGAGACTCAACACTGAAAATACATGTATCTGTCTTTGTTTCTGGAGTGTACTTGCACACACATTTAGCATTGAATCCCATTGGCATTTTTATTTTGTTTTTATTTTTTTTTATCTTTATTGGTATAATAACTCTAAAAGATGTTGAAATTAATGAAGTTTTTAGAATCAGAACATTATGATGAAAGAGCAAAGGGTAACTTCAGGGAGAATTTTCCCTGCATGTGCACTGTAGGATTCAGTAAAAAAAATTCCATTTATGAAATTCTCATTATGGTGTTTTACACTTTGAGGAAATGCTAACTGCTAGCCATAATGTATGGAACAAGGTAAGTCTGAAACAAACTCAAATTCTAGGAAGTAAATATTTAATCAGAGTTTCTCATTAAGTTTAGGAGCTAGTATAAAAAAAAAAACAAACATATCTAGCATTTTGTCAGTTGAGCAAAAAGCTAATTAAGGATTAGCATTGTCTTTAAAATTAGAAATTATTGCAGCTTCCATTGCTTGAAGATTATATGTTGTCTTCCCACCCTTTGTTCTGAATTGTACCTTGTAAAAATTAATTGAATTCTGATATTCTCAAACTATAATTTTTTTTTTTTTTTGCATAGGCTGATGTATAGAGGAGTTAGCATCTTGTTTCAGCACTATGAAAAAGATCACTGATTTCAAATAAATATTCATTTAGGGAGTTCCATTTAGAATTTTCGACATTTAAACCTCCAAGGTTTAAATCAGCCACACATAACTGATCTCTCAATGGCCCCAATGAAGAGAGGGGAAGTGGTAAAAGTGAGAAAACTTCTGTTTTGAAATATAGGCAGTTTGATAGGCGAAGCAAAAGCCACACACACAAGCAAATAAATATTGAAACATTATTTGCTTTATTATAAGGTTAGTACCTCTCACAATACCTTGCATCTTCCCAAGAACACTGCCTATTGAGGAGCAAGCCCATGCCTCTTCTTTCAATTGATGTATCATATCCATCCATTTATTTCATGGTTATCTCCATGAATTTTTCCAATCCAATCTAATTGTCTGCATTGTTAATGGATTTCAATATTTATTCCTATTGACAGGCAGAGGTTTAACCATTTCCAGGAAAGCAGAACTTTTTCATATGTAATGCTTGTTTGGGAAGACAAAGGCCAAAAATCCCATTTTGTTCCCTCCATATTTTATTAATGAGCTCAGTGCCATATTTTGTGGCATTTGGGTTCAGCTTTCCTGTTTGTGTCACCTTCCAACCTCCTGTGGACCACCAGTCCACTTACTGTCAGGGAAACATGAGGAAAACAGAAAGACTTTGACACTGTGTAAGCACTGTTCAGCAACAGACAAAACATCCCTGTGACGGGTTTGCTCACAATTCCAAAACATATCCCAGACAAAAACCAGTACAGAATTCAGCAATGTGTGGTATATTCCTTTGCTGAAGGCACTGCATCCTCTGCAAGGGCTTTCAATTCAGTTTTTGTATAATCATAATGCTTGGGGCTGAGGGACATGGTTTATTGGTGGTCTTGTCAGTGCTTGGCTAGCACGTGGACTTAGAGACCTTTTCCAACTTAAAGGATTCTATGATTTTAGGATTTTTTTTTTTTCCCACCACCTCTGTGGCACCAATTAATGTAAATCTGCATCTACACGATTTTCAGGTGGGCAGCTAATTGGTTCTTAATCAACTATACTAGGAAGAATCTACAAGTAACTGTGGATGGAAAATTACATGGTAGCACAGTACTTTTTTTTCCTAAAGATGTGTGTGTACAGGCAAAAATATTTAAAAATCATTCTCAAGTGCCCATAGAGAAGATGGTAAATAAATAAAGACCTCACAGCAGAAAATAGAATAGAGAAGAAAATAGTTCTGATTTTTCTTGATGAATACTGAAAAAAATGCCAGCAAGTATTATGTAAAATTGAGAGTGTTTAATAATGTGCCTATAAAAAAGAGCAGTAATTTTAATAAGAGGAATTTGGAAGTTACATTATCTGCTATGGGTTTTCCTTGTTTTACATGAAACACATTTTGTTAGGATTATCTTAAAATACACATTTCTAAAATAAATGCAAAATATATGTATATGGATAATTATGCGTATAAATATGTATTTACATATGCAGTTACATCTGTCAGTAACCTGAATAACTTCAGCTTAATACTAGTACCTCTATGGGACTTGACTCATATTTTAATGTGGCTTGATATTCTTCTAACTTTGAAGAGCTTTTCTTTCTCTTTTTTGTTATTATCATTTGTTGTTTTTTTTATTTAATATATAGAGAGTAAGAGACTGGCTCAAAATCACCTTTCTATAATTTTACTTTTTCTGTATCAAATTCTGAAGAAAACATATGGATTCCCTCATAGGAAAAAATATTTAATTTTTGAAATTCAAGAATTTTCTCCACTAAACATGAAATTGTAAGAGGAATTTCAATTTTTTATTTTGTCTATTCTTACAATAAGAATGTCTAAGAGGACTACTGTGCCTTTTATCTCGTATTTGAAAATTTCAGGTCTCTATACTTGACATGATTAGCTGATGCCAAGCAAATTCATTTTGATCTCAGTCTCCCATTCTCTGGTCTCACAAACCAGGAGGGATGAACCCAGGCTATTTCAGCCCTACTAAAGATAGGTATATAGGCATATATTTTAACTTAAGTGTGATATATAAACTCTAAGTGTGTTAGGAGAAACTTCAGAAATTTTTCAATTAGCAAATGTCGTAAATTTTCATACATTCACAACACATCCACATAGCACAAATAGAAGTGTATATGCTTGTATAAGATAAAATACACTTGCAAATCCAGTGTAAGTCACACACACATATTATTATCAATAACCAATATCTATTGGTTGTTGGACAATAAGTGGAAATAGAAACCAGGATTTTATGGCTGGTAATTTTTGCTATCTCAAGTAATAAAATCATAACTCTAGTTCTTGTGCTCTCCACTGGATGTGGGAGACTGTAGCAAAAAGTAAAAATACATTTTTATGAAGATACTTACACAAACCTCACAATAGCACCTCACAGTCTAAGATGAATTTGTCTTCCAATATTACTGTGAAGCAGGGAAGTCAATTTATCTTCTTTTCACAGACAGGGACCTGAGGCACAGAGAGGCTAAAGCCCAGATTCAGACAATTTGAATGCCAGCTAAATCTCAAAGTCTTGTGTTTCCAATTGGCTAGGTGCCTCTGGCACAGTGTCCAAGGTCATATAGGATGTCTGTGGCAAAACTGAAAACTGAATCTAATGTTTTCTCATCCAAAGTAGGGCTCTAAATCACAGGACAATTGTAATTTAGGGATATCTTTGTATCACCTACAATCAAGGGATAGCTTCCACCTGTCTGGCTTACATCTGTTCTTGAGAATTGCTTTCACATCTTGAAAGGTCCCAAATATGCACAAATAGTTTAGCTTAGGAATTTTTAAGTCATAAAATTCAACCAAGATACATTCAGTGTCTGTGCAGTGAATTGATCTCAACTAAGAAAATATAGTGACATTTACATTCCAATTACATGGAAAACCATTCTGTTTGCACTAAATGTGCATTTTCCAAATGCTTCCCTCTACAGCATGCAGTTGATCAATCTGAAGGAACTATTAAAAACAAAATAAAAACTTCCAAGCAGGAAAAAACAAAATAATATTTGAAAGAAAAAATACCATACTTCTTCAAATAAAAAAAATACCATGTCTGTATACAACTTGAACAGTTTAATCCCTCAACAGGAGATTTTGGAGAGAAAAGGAAAGAACTAAGTCAAAATGCCATAGTGCAGTTTAGCCAATAACATGAGAAAAATGACAATGGTTTTTGGTTTTAATTAGAACAGACTTGCTTTATTAGCCCCCTGAAAGCCATGCTGCTCATTCCTTAAACTAAGACAAGTATATTCAAGTAGAAACATCGATATTCACGTATAAAAAAAATGTAAAGAGCAGATAAGCTGGGAATTTGAAGTCTTTAATGCATATGTGCTGTGATTGCATAAACTCTGCTTCCCAATTCATTTTTAAAAATTTCATTTAGATTTATTTCATTTTTCCTGCGGTTTCAGCCACACATGAAGGAATGTATTTTCAAGTATCCATGCGTTGCCTAAACTCACTAACTGATGCATATAAGAGTAAACAGCAAGTTTTTGGTTGTATGACTGTGTGGCAATGAAATTATTGGGAATTTCCATTACTGCAACTCAGAAATGGGTCCAAATATTTCATTCAGATCATGGGATACAGGTCTGACCCCAACACAAAACAGTGATACAGATCTGGAGATGGGAGATGCTGTCTCTTGGAGTAGGAGTAGGAAAAATTGTTTTTGGGGTCCCCTTCCCTCCATAATAGTTATCTACTCAATTGGCAGTCCCCTGTGTTAGGCTTCTCAATCTCTGCCTTCTGAAAAGCCTAGATAATGCTCAGAACCTCGATTTTTGATTCCAAGAGATAAGTACTTAAGCAAAGTGTTAGAGGACTCAGTGTGGAGGTTTATGAGCCCACTCCATATTTAACTATGAACTCTCAGTTCTTGAAGATGCCCTCATCAGAGATGGTGATCTCATATATGTATATATGTATACTGTTGCTGGATTTCACTGGTGGCTTTTCAAGTTGTTCTCACTAGTCCCACTTATCAGAATTCATGGTGGCTAGGAACTTCTAGCTCAATTTCTTTTCATCTGTAATGTAGTTATGGTTTAGGTTGTTAAAGATGTCACCAGCAAATTATTCCTGCCTTGAATCTCTTTCAAATAACTTCAGTGTTTGTGATACTTGCTGCCTGTGGTTTATTCTCATGCAAGCAAACATATGTTTCTCAAAAATGTTATGCACTTCTAACAAATATACCATGTATCTTCTAACAAGAAGCAGAAGCACATTTTTAAACCATTCAACAACCCAGTTTTGTTTATCATTAACAGCTACAGCTCAGGCAATATCTGTGGTGACATTGTGAGAAGTGACAGCTTAGCAGTCAGGCAAGCAGAGGACTACTGTCTAGCCAAGATGAATTTCACTTGCAGCTCACTGCCCTGAAGTGAACCAGACAGCACAGTAAAGCTTTTCTTAACTCTGTCTCCTAGATCAACCCTAATCCTCCAGGGTATCTAGCATCTCACAATCTTAGCTATAATTCCCACAAATTACTTTTGCTTAGCTGAACATTGGTGCCTCACCTCCAAAATTGGCTTACATAAAGAGGAGAGAACTAGGTTAGCACCTGTTTGACTAACTTTGGAGCCTGTTTGAGCATAAGTAATTGTCTTCACTTTGAATCTTGATTCATATTCAGAAACATATTCAAAAAATTAAAAATACTCCTGGGATACAGGCTTGTATAAGATGTTAGAATTCTTTGGTCTTTGTCTTTGCTTTGAAATAGAAATTTTTTTTATGGGTTGGCTAATTCAAAGGGCAGAAAGCAGAACCATCTGATTTCTATATTGCATGCTCCCAAACTTAGAATCGTGTCTTACACTGTGCTTCTGAAGACCATTTTGATTTGACCAGTTGATTATTCTGTATATCCATATGAATAAAGGAGCAAATGCCAGTTTATACACTGAAGCAGGGATTGCCACTATGAGTATCAGCTTAAATTCAAAAGACAAACATGAAGATGTTAGTAAAGAGAACTGCTGGATGATATTTTCATGCATACAATTAGCAACCACATATAATATAATATGTGGGGTTTTTTTCTTTTTTCTTTTTGCCTTTGGATATTGGAAGAAGAAGCCTCTTCTTGTTGTTGCATCCTCTTGATCTTCACAGGGTTTTCCTATTGGCAACAAAATTCCTTTTCCTATAGCTTTTGCAATAAAATACAGGGGAGCTGATTCTTTTTATCTCAAGGAAAGACTGGATTTACTTGATAGGTAGCTTTATATTTCATGTAAGAATTATGAAAATGTAGATTTATTAATTTTAATAATAGTTTTAATATTTTATAACATCACTTTCATATTATTTTAGCCCCTTAATGCATACATGGGAAAATCTGTAATGAGAGATGCAGCCCACCACCCTATCCATTCCCTCATAGTCTAGCTGACAATCTAATTCTTCTCATTATTTTTAAATAAGTTATATCTTTCTTAAAAAAAAATAAAAAAGTTTTGTCACCTTGCATAGAATTTCTGTTTTGAATTCAAAAGAGCTTCCTCATGTCAGTTGAAACCTAGAAATTTCTATTCCAAAACTTTCATTTTAATTAAATGGTGGGTTGGATGAAATACCTTTGCACAAAATTCTCCCTAACTCTGTGTCTCATCCTAGTTACAATTTAAATTCCTTAAACATGTGAATGGTGTTAGAAAGTAATTGAATTTTCTCATTTATAATTTCCATAAGGTGCCACTGATTTTCAAAAATGAAAA
Source organism: Hylia prasina (assembly GCA_013397195.1). Lineage (NCBI taxonomy): Eukaryota > Metazoa > Chordata > Aves > Passeriformes > Sylviidae > Hylia > Hylia prasina. The sequence continues at coordinate 1,059,903 of VYXD01013944.1, forward strand.
ATGTTATGTGACTAAGAAACTTAGAAACTCTCAATAAGAAAATGTTCTGCAACATTTTAGGGCCTTTTGAAGATTATTTTCCAGTTTTTTCATGGATTCATTTCTATAATATAATAGCTACTAGCTAATGGATATAATACAATACAATGTATAATATATAAATACTGATAAAATGGAACATGGTGGAATGGAATATATTTTATTCCTGGCCAGTACCTGCTTCTCTCAATATCAGACCTGTGGGAACAATGGTGTTGTCTTCACTATCAGGACATAAGGCCTCACCTCTGTTTTTGGAGGTTTGATGTGTCCTCTGACTTAAAGTAAAATGCAGCAATAACTCTGTGATCATTCTTTTTCTTCTCATGAACCAGGTGACGGGGATGCGGGGATGACTTTTCTTCAATTCTTTTCATGCCCCAACATGAGATTTCTATTCTCTGCAATTGCAGAAGCTCTTATGTGTAGCAGACAATGATGATTAGCTGATAAAAACAAAAGTCCTGTAAATCTTGCTCCTTCTAAGTGGGGCTATGAATAATAAAATATGATGCAGTTCTTTAATTAATAATGGTGACTTTTTGACACGAGAGCACAGCTCAAAATTTAATGTAGCACAAACCTGTGCAGCTAGAAGTAGAGTGACTAATAATCTAATGTACAATCAATTTAATTAAAGAGTTCACCCAAAGAAAATTTCTATTAATTATAAACAATCGCAACTTACATTCACAAGCAAAGCATTCCTTAATTTTTTTTAAAGTTAGCAGATAATTCATATCCCATCTTTATTGCACTTATATGAACCAAATACAGCTGGAAACACTACTGCTGCTATTGAAAAATTTACTGAATAGTTATTTGCTGCAGTCCCATGTGTTTCACAAGTGTTTTAAAGGAAGATCTTGCTTTTCAAAACTTGCGGCAGAGCATTTGTTCTTCTCACTACTTTGTGTGGCATCATCCAAAGCTCAAGATCATGCCAAAAGAAGAAATAGTCAGGCTATGGTAATACAGGTTAATTCTTTGACTTCTCAAGAGAGAAAATTGGCTTACATGCAGCTGCAGTCTACTGCAGCTACCAGAGTTACCTTATTTAAAGATGCTGCGCTGCTCCATCTGATGTACTTCCATTTGTGATGCAGCCACAGCTAATGGCTTGATTATTCCTGTTCAGCAAGAGGGAAAATATCTTATGCCTTACAGCTCTTGCCATTTGGGTTGCCTGTTCATAGAGGATGGCAATGCATGGGAATTGCTAGTTGCTATAATGATTGTCAGATGTATTCAGTGTTATGTCTTTATATTTTCTGCGTTATATTGCCCTCTTTCTTGCTGTACTCTTTCCACTTCAACAGTTGAAATGTGATGTGAATTACAAGAGGCACCTTAGATAAGAAAGTACCAACTTTACAAATTTGACCCCTGGCTGTTGCTTTTTTTCTAATTCAAGTATTACAGTCTAGGAGCAGCTATATACACCTTTGGGAACCTGAAAGTGAAATGGTAGAGGCACAAATAAAACAAAATAAACTAATGTGACAGTATTATAAAGCTGAATATTTGGTGTATTCAGAGTTCCTTTCCTAGGTTTTATAAAGATGGGCAGCTTACAATGGAAAATTTACATCTTTGAAGAACTTTGATTATGGAGTCACACATCAATGACAGCGTATTAATGAACTATGCTTTAAACGTTAATAGGTGACAATTCAATTCAAAGGGGAAAAAAAAACTAAAGTCATTCTTTCTATTTTTAATACTGTGTGCAGTGACTGCTTATAATGTTGAAGAAATGAACACTCAACTCCATTTTTAGCTATTAACCACATTTATTAAGAACCATTAACTTAGACTGATGGAATTTTATTTCAAGAACACGACAGTGCAGATAACTTGGTTTGTCTTGGGCTTTTTTTAGCAGACTTTTTATAGATTTTCTTTTTTTCACTCACCCTCATACCTATTGCATCCTCTTGGAAATTCATTGTGACAATGGTTTAAATTAATCCAAAAAAAGAGTTTCGGAAGAATTCCTTTGACCAAGTCTAGAAAGAAAGTTGTAGCATTTTCAGTGACTTTCAAAGCTACTTGACACATGGGCAATATGAAAGAATGTCTTTATTGCTGTGGTGGGTTGACCTTGGCTAAGGGGACAAACTCCCATCCAGATACTCAGTCATTCGTGATGGGGTAGAAACCAAAATGGAAAATCTCTTGGGTTGAGAAAAGGAAATAGAGTCAAAATTAATTTAAATATTGCCAGTTAAAATAGATTTGGCTAGCAGGAAGCCAAGAGAAAAATAAAAAAAATTAAAAACAACCCAAAAGACAACAAAACAAACAAAGAAAAAATTACCTTTTCTCCTGTCTTTTCCCAGCCTCACCAAAGTAAGGAGGGGTCCCATCAGAACTGCCACCTTGGTGTTGTGGTGGGCATAATTTCACCTGTTTAAGATATTGATTGACAGAGTCCTTTGGAAGTGAGTCCTGAAGGAAAAATGAGTCCAGGAATGCTGGATGTACTTTAAGAAGGAAATCTTATTGATACAGAAGAAGCCTGTCCCCCTGTGCTGTAACACAAGCTGGTGGGAAAAGAGACCAGCCTAGTTTGACAGAGGATTTTGGCTGGAACTGAGGGATAAAAAAAAAAGTGTGTCATCTTGGAAGGAGTGAAGGCAGCTCAGGAGGACTGCCGGTATTTTGTGAGGTTATGAAGGGAGAAAATTAAAACGACCAAAGCCAAATTGGAACTTAATTTGGCCACTGCATTCAAAGAAAACAAGAAAAGTTCCTTTAAATACATTGCCAGCAAAAGAAAGGCTAAGGAGAGTCTCCACACTTTGCTGGATGCAGAATATAGCTCAGTGTCAGGGAATAAAAACAAGGCTGAGGTGTCTTCTTTGCCTCAGTCTTTAATGCCAAAACCAGTTGTCCTCAGGATACCCAGTTTCTAGAGCTGGAAGTTGGGATGGTGAGCTAAGGAAAGCCCCCATAATCCAGGAGGAAATGGTTAATGACCTTTTATGCCAATTAGATGACCACAAGTCTGTGGCCCCAGTTGAAATGCACATGAAAGGAATGAGGGAGCTGATGAAAGAGCTTGCCAGTCCACTTCCAGCCATTTACCAGCAGTCCTGGTTAAATGGACAAGTTTCAGCAGGACATTTCAGAATAAACATAGAAGGCACCATTCCTCAGTAGTGACAGCTACATATTTTCCCTTTCTGTCTTCAGCAGAATTGCTCTTGACCAACTCCATCAAGGAAGTGGATGGCCAGGCTTCCCAGGCCTGGGCATACAAACCTATAAACCCATGATAAAATCTTTCAGTGGTATGAGTACAGTAAGCTACCTAGGTGGTTCATGAACCTGCTTTAGATAACACTATCAGTTTCTTCAGTAACTCTACAGTGATGGAATTCTTGACCAGCATTTTTGGTCCCCACCTGTGAACAGCAAAAGCAGAACAGAAACAGGTCTTTTGTTACTAAGGATCGATCTTCAGTTCTTGAGTTACTCAAATTTAGGGCCACTCCAATTTTGCTTAGCTATTGGCCCCAGCTTGGTAGGGTGGAAGACCAAATGAGACAAAGAACAGGAGTAATCCAGGTGATCTAGGATAATGACTGAAGCTCTCTTTCTCTCAGGTTTTATAGGAGGAGAAACTAATCTCTTTGCCTGGGTGCTTCTTCCTCCACTAAAGGGGTTGGTGTCTGAGGTATCTCCAGAGTGCCTCCATCTGCTTTGTTTAGGATGTGAGTTCTTTTCCACTAACTTTAGTTGCCCAAATCTTGGTATATAATGTTCATTTTTCTATGTTTCTATCTACTTATTACAAAAGATATCACATGTGTAATAAGTATTTCTGGAGGGTGAGACAAGGACATAAAATGAGATTAATCACTGTCTGGAGGTATTTCTCTGTCTTCATTAACTGTAGAAGATAAAGATGATGAATCTATCTACCATTGAATGTACATAGAATTAGCAGGAAATAATGTATGCCCCTATTACATTAAGTTCCAATTCACCTAGTTCTCACTGGAAATACCCACATTCTCTCTAGGAGGTCAGTTTTTGGAGAACTCACACAAAAAGACATGGAATTAGATTCCAAACACTCCTCAGTATGAGGCAAGAAAGAGATTGAATCCATAATTCTCATTTTCCAGGAAACACCATTAGGTAGCCAAGGTACCTGTGTCCTCCCTCAGCCTTATTGATGCCTAGGAATGCAAGAATAAATGCTGCAGGGAAGCAACAAGAGGGACTGTGAATTTTGCATATCGACTATAGCACAGAAGAGGGAGATTACATGCTGCTTTTGTTCCATAACAAAAATGGGTACAAAAAGATAACTTTAAACGATTTACATGGTATAATGTACTATGGACAGACATAAAAGCCTTCTGGAATTCCACCGCCATTGCAGCTGCTTGTGCCAGACTCTCTGCATGACATTTCTTGCCCAATATGCCTGATACAGAGAAGAGGCAGTGGAATAGGAGGTGAATTCACCTGGAACAACCATAATCTACATGATAAGCTGTTTCTATGCCTTCATCTTAGCTACCATAAATAGTTATTCCACTCAGACAATCAGGAATCCACTACAGAAAAATAAGGTAATTACCTCCCTGCACCACTATGGTTTTGTTGACATTTGACTGAGAATAGAGGATGCAAAAATGAGAGTGCTAAGGAACCCTGGCCCATAGGAAAGGCACAACTGGACAGGCAGGTGATTTGACTGTGTGAAGGAACTTTGAGTAAGTCCTGGACTCTTCAATATCTTTAAGTGCTTGCACGCTTTTGAAGAGTACAGTCTGAATGAGATACACCAGGTATTTGTCCTACACAAAGCATCTGAAAAGAAAAAACCAAAACCATTAGGATAAGTGTTTTTGAAATTATTTTTGTTATTTGTAAAAAATTAGATATCATTAGTAATAATAGGAACCTAGCATTCAGTAAAATTTTATAATTACAAAAATCCAACAAAACCTGAGCTTTTTCATTTAGAACAGATTTTTTTTACATAGTCACAGAAGAGGCTTTTAGTCAAAGTTGTGTTTTTCCTTTATTACCTTTACAATCAGCCATCTAATCTGTTCTTCCTATGACAACCAAAATTTTCTTGATTTTTCTATCTTAATTTTCAAATGCAATTAATTTCATTCATAAAATTTCTAAGAAAAAATATATTTTTATTTTTTAAGTTCCCATTGCCAACAAGTCAAAATTAATTTTAAATATTTGAAGAGCATATAGAAGCCCACACCTACAATATTCAATTCTAGATCAGAACACATCTTCAAATGCATTTAAATGCATAGAAAACCATACCTCAAAATTGCTTTATGTCACACAGAATGCAGCTTGTATACATGGGCTTTCTTAAACCAGAGTTAAAATGTGCTTTCTGTTACATGTGAAAACATCCAAAGTTAGTAAAGAGATGTCTCCTGTACAAAGTATGTTATAAAATATCTTCCCATTTTGGATATCAGTTTTTAAGATACTCCTGAAAATTTAGTTTTATAATGATTAAAAATTCATTTTCCCCAATCTACAGGCTATACAAAAGATTCAGTATGAATTCTTTTGCTATTGATGCTTTTCTTGTCTTTGATTTTCTGACTGATCTATTGCAAGTGTCTTGAGTAATTTTGTTCCTCCATCACATCATGTTAGGAATCAGCATAACAGAACATGACTGATTCAATTGAAAACTTCAAAAAGATAATGTATGTGAAAAATGTGGTTAAAGACACTGTGGTTTGTTTTAGAAAACTATTCAGTCAGAGTGGCTTCATGCTAACTTTTGTTTTCTCAATCCACATAACAATTCCATTGTTGATGATAATAATTTTGGACACATTCATTCATATTGTAGGCTCATGATTTAACTAAGCTAGAAATGGAAAATCTGAAAAATTGAATTTCTGTACTATAACCTGTAACACTTTTTCTACTGCCATACAAATATTACTATGTAATATTTATTCTTTGATACAAAACATCTTATGTATAGACAAACAGGGAAGAAACGTTTCAGCCACATATAACTATTACCATCAAGAAATGTTTAATTAAATTATTCAGATATTTATCAAACATTTCCTCAATAACTGGTTTGAATTGGGAAAAGAATCCTACCGACATATCTTTCCCAATAACTTCCCACAGATAGATTATCTTCTAAAATCATTGTACCTGAATGTTGTAGCTGATGGATGAAAGAATTTGAAACCTATCTATCAGAATTGCATAGACATTCGGGTCATTGCAACAATTGCAAATACAGTGACAAAGTTAATTTTTTATGTACTTTACGTACATGACCAGATCCTCATTGTTGAATCACTTGTCAGAAATAAAAAACTTGTCCTTGGAAGCAGAGGCAAAACTGATAGCACTTAAAAGTCTCATTAGCTGCTGAAGTTCATTATTCAATGTCCTTGATATTTGTAATTCCCAGTTACCCTGCTTTTCAGCCTTGTAGCTGTCTGAAGACTTCAACTATTTAAAGACAACAATTTTATTTAAGAGTACATTTAAGTCTACTGCTTAGGTCAAGTTGTCCTGATACCCACATTTTAAATCTAAATGCATTTGTAATGTGTTCCAACAGTGAGAACTGTTCTATGCCTAGGTTGTACTTGTAGCACCTGACAGGATACAATGATTTTTTACAGATTGCTATTATGTTTTCTGTGTTTTTTACCTCACAGGCCACAAGCATTCTTCATGCCTAATTTATAGGCTAACAGAAGCAGTTCCATATCTCAGGATTCCAAATCCTCCCTGAGAATTTAGGCTCACATTTACAAAATATTTAGGCTTTATCATTCTGAGCATTGTAGCACTGTCTCTAGGAAGGGAATTCATGAGCCTGAACTAGTTGCTTTCCTTTCCTAAGCAAAATAGGGGAAAACTCACCATCTATAAATCTTCATTTCCTAGGACTGAAGAGTCTGTGTGTGGCAATACCTAAGCCAGGAAAGAGTGTCTGACAGGTTTTCTTTACCTCTTGCAGCTGTGAAAAACTGGTGCATGAATCTGAGATTGTAGTCCCAGCTTCCTTCCTGGATGGAGATCCTTGTGGTGGGCTGAGCAGGGAGCTGAGCATGGTGGTTCCCTTTACGCTCATGCCAAAGCAGAGGTGTGTTAAATTCATTTCTTACAAGGAGGGAGTACAAACCAACATTTCTTTCCCTTCCAGGAGAGCATGTGGAATCATGCTGGAGTTCTCCTTCCAAGTATTGAACTATCAGTGGTTATGGCAACTTTCTTAGATGGAACAAGCAGTGAATTTTTGTGATGAGGAAGACATGTCCATGTCTTCTTTTCTTGTCAGGATCTCAAGTCACCATGAAGCTACTGTAAAATGCAAGTATTTCCTGTCATATCAGGCAGCTATCTAAGCTTGGGCTGTAGGCATTTAGAGTTCAACATCTAACTACTACAGTGACTTTTTATTCATACATTATAGATATTTAAATTCCACCACAGTGAAATGATTTAAACCTTTCCAGCTACAAACAATTCATTACCAGTTTCAAATACTTCAATACAATTACTAATTAAGGAAAGCTGGCATATTCAATTTTTCCCCCTTCCAAAACCAAGGAAACTAAGTTAAAAAGCCATTCATACAGTGTATGGATCTCCTAGTGTCCTGGCCCATGATAACCTTCAAGCCACATCAAGAAATTATCTGGAACAAAACCTGACATAAAAGAACTCCAAGCCTGGAACTGTGGCATAAATTTAACAGTACCATCAATCCAAGTCTGAATGTGCAGGTATGCTCTCAGGTGCCAGTGAATCTGGTCCCCGATTCACTTTTTGCTATGGGCACTGTCCTTGTAAATCCTTGTAATATGTTTTAGAACTAGAAGCAAACAAGATAGAAGAGGAACAAAAAGAGACACGAGAGCAACAGGAGAGTAGAGAATAAATCAGAGCTTCTGAGTCACCAGCAGTGCCCTGAAATAAGTGGTAAACTCTTTCTGACTGGTTGTCTGTACCTAAGTGAAATTACCATGCATTACACAGCAACCTGAGGTAAATCACTGGGATTTTTGAGCACACAAAAACTTGGATTTAATAATACATAACATGACTGCAAAGTTAAATCCTTTTAAAATGTCAAACCTATTTTAGTTGTGATGGAAGAAGTATTATATGCTGGTTATAAATTATGCCTTATTATCTGAGTGGAAAATCAATGTGGTAATAGACTAAAATAATAATGGTTATTTCTTCAGTGCCTTTAAATATGGGGCTGCCTAAAATTGGCACTACAAAGAGTGTGAGCAAATTTAAATATTCTTTTACTTTAGACAAATAGGAATAGAATAGAGAACATTAAAGTAGGAATATGTATGTATCAATACGCACTAATATAGAGATCATAATGATCATATTATTGATGCTAATGATTGATGTGATCAAAGCTAAAAAGCAGTTGAAAAGGACTGTATTATATCACTTGGAGTTGTAGGAAACAAATTAATGCCCCATGGTGAAGTTTTGTTTATACAGCAAAGACATTCATTAATTTCTCCATTTAAAGATTTACTTGGCATTGCAAAAAATCAGGAAATGTGTTTTTGCATTGCCAAAAAGGTGGTAGTAAAAGCATTTTAAAATAATCTCTTTCTTCTATGGGAGAATGTCCTAGCTGAAGAAGAAAACTAAAAATAAAATGCAAATGGATGTTGAAAAGTAGTTTGGAATGAACAGAAGATGATTTACATTAGTTAAAGTACCTTGGCTAAGGTGAAAAAAATAGTGAAGGGATCAATTACTGTCAAGAATCTTGACCACTGTAAAGCCTGTGAAATCCAATGTTGATTTTTAACCTTAGACCATTTAAATCAATTTATTCTTCTATATGCTAACACAGGGCCTGACCTTCCCACTGACTTCAGTAAGTTTCTGACACTATTAAATGAATTTACAGGTTTCCATTGATTGCTTCTGTGACATCTTTATGTTGATTTAAGTATATTGGTGTCACTCATCCAGTAATAGTGCAGTGAGAGGAGAGGATATAGAGAATGAAAAAAGTTTTCTGAGCTCTGAAAAAGTAATTGTCTGCTATTGTGTAGCTATTGACATCACAGAGTGATAAGCAATTCAGAGGAACCAATCTGCTGGTGTATGAGCACTGGTGAGATTCCTAAACCAGGTGCTACTCGTAATTTTTTCCTTCCTGCTAATCATACAATCATAGAATGCCCTGAGTTATAAGGAACCTTTAAGATCACTTGTTCCAACCCCTCTGCCATGGGCAGGGATAACTTTCACTAGACCAGGTTGCTCAGAGCCACATCTGATCTGGCTTTGAACCCTTCCAAGGACGGAGCATGCACAACTTCTCTGGGCAACAGGTTCCAGTGCTTCACCAACCTCACAGTAAAAATTTCTTCCTAATCTCTAACCTAAACCTATTCCATGTCAATTTCCTCTTCTCAAGCTATTGCTCCTTGTCCTTTCAGTATATGCCCTTGTAAGCAGTCTCACCCCATCTTTCTTGTAGACTAGTTTCAGGCACTGGAGTGCCACAATTAGGTCACTCCCAAAGCCTTCTCCTCTCCAGGCTGAACAACCTCAGCCCACTCAGGCTTTCCTCAGGGGAGAGGTGCTCTATCCCTCTAATAATTTTGGTGGTCCCCTCTGGACTCACTCCAACAGATCAATGTACTTCCGGTGCTGGGGGCCCCAGAGCTGAATGCAGTACTCAAGATAGGGTATCACCAGAGCAGTGTAGAGGAGCAGAATTATTTTGATTATTATGTTACTATATAACATCACTCACTAAGCTGCTCCTGAAAAATTGGAAAATGATAACTTTCTGAAGCCTTAAAACCAAAGCCAAAGAAATAGAATTACTTTTACTTCTTAAAAGCAGCCAGTCCTTTCTTATGCTTTCAAGTTAATTTAAAAGACTGGCTAATCATAAGGAAGGAATCCCTGTCCTACAGCTCCAACTTTCTAATAAAGTATTGAAGTAAGAAAACACTCTTCTTGCTTCTCTTTGCCTTCAACATCTTTTCATAGACATAGAAGAAAGCTATCCCTGTTCCAAGTGCCAGATAGTGCAAAGGAACTAGATCCAATTTCTTGATGAGAGCATCTATTCTATTGAAATTCCTAGAGGAATTGTAAGGAAAACAGCCTACAGCCTTGTAAGAAAAATAGTTTCTTCCAGGGAGCAAGATCAATTGTTCTTCACATTGGCTAAAGATTTCAGTGCAGTGTGTGGGTTCAGTAATATCACAGAAATCTTTGAAAGAAAGAGATTCCTGGATCTGAATCATGGCCCCCTGAAATTACTGAACATATCACTACAGTCTCAAACAGTGTATCTTCAGGAACTTTCCTGGCAAGATAACTTTTAACCTTCATCGGTGCAGGCCTTATGCATTTCTATCACAGGTTTTCCATCTCTGATGAAGTTGAACACTTTCAATATTGGGAAACTGACCTGTGAAACACTGTGAATTATACAGTGTTTGAAGCATTGTAGAATGGTTATTTTTGTATAGAGGAGGAGGATGTTGAGGTAATCATCTGTTCAGCTCTATTAAACTTCTATTTCCATGCACCTTAGCTTCCCAAAGACTTTGTTGCTAAAAATATAGCTAATGCCAATCACTATGGTTTCGTGGAAAAGAGGTCTTTTCAAATAAACCTGTTACCTTTTTTAAAACAAAATGTTAGCTCTACTTTAAAGAGGCTGCTAGGATCACAGCGCATATTTCAATTCTTTATCACATGGTATTTTGATTTGATGCCTTGCATTATGAGGAATGAACTACATATCAAACAGAAAAATTACTCTGAGAGACCTTATAAAATAAGTGGCTAAACATTCTCTAGTGGGGGAATATTCCTAGCAGATCTTGCTTGGTTTGCCTCAGTCTAAAATCTGTATCAACACTCTTGTTGGACCACAAAAAACGCAAAGGCTAGAGGACAAGTCTCACAAGTTAGAAAGTTCAATGCCTTAAAGACAAAACTCAATTTATTAACACTCTATTTACAATGTATTACAGAGAAAACTGAGCTATGACTTGACTGATAGTTATATATTCTCACAGTTAGAAGAAAGAGCTGAGAGGTGCTTTTCAACCTTGAAGGAAACCAATAATAAGATTCAGTGAATAAATACAAAAGTTAGGCAGATTCAATGAATGAATTCAGAAGTTAGCTTTGGCATTGGAAGCAAATACTCTGGGGTAATTAAAGATTAGAACATCTACTACGAGAAAATCTGGAAGGCCACTTGCATCGCTGGTGTAACAGCATGCACAGTGGCACATTATGGCCTTGGAATATGCACAAGTGTAGATTTTCATATGAAAAGGAGCAAAAAAAAAATTGGTATTTTCAGACTATATTGCATGTGGCATATTGTTTATTGTATATAACTCTACAGTGAATTTTTAAACAGCCATATTTATTGGAGATTAAAGAGAGACAGTTACATAATATCCTAGGGTTGACTACACATACCAAATCTCCTATCTGTAATACTTAGAAAGTTTTCTTAAATGTTTTCCTTCCACTTCCTTTTAGGTGTTCTATGCCAGCAATGCCAACATTTTGATGCTTCAGGTTACATAAGGTCTTCTGACTTTATTTCTGAGATTATGTAGCTTTGCTACATGATATGGTTTTTATTGCAGTGGTTGTCAAAGACTGGGACATACTATAGAATTTCAATTCTTTCTTAAATAGTGAGATGCCTGATGCAAACCATGGATATAGCTTTGTCTTCCACTCCTAAAAGGGTCACTTTTAGGCCACTACCTTCAAAGTATCAATTGAAGTGGCAGAGTCACTCCATTCTGCCTTACTCTTTCTCAAGGGGGTTTGTTTCCCAGTTAAATTTCCTGGCATATATGTACATGTCTTAGACCGAACAGCATGTGAGACACTCCCTGAGACTTTCCTGAAGGTCTTCCCAGAACACGTTATGGTGGACAAATTATTTTTTAATTTGTGGCCTTTCCATTAACTAGCATTGGTCCCAGAGGAGAATATTTCATTTAAGCAGATCCTCTTCTGATCACACACATATTTTTGTCTTTTTTCTGATCCTCTCCAGAATCAAGACACCTCTCCTGTGTATGTCCTTTGAATTCTTACTGGCTTGGTTCTAATTTAATGGGTGTCATCTGCCAGAATTTGTTTGGGTTTTTCATTTGTTTTTGAAAGCTCATCAGGTTTCTGATATATTTGGAATACACAAAAGAAAGCATATGACATTTCCAAAACTGGTGGACACCCCTAGGTAGTTTTCTCTGCTGTGCATGCTGCATGCCGTGACATGGGATGCATTCTAGCTCAGTGCATCCTCTACATTTTGAAGGATTTCTTGCCTTTATTTTTCAAAAGCCAAAAGCAAACAACACTACAGAATAAAACTTTTTTTTGGAGCTGTAATCCACTTACAAGGAAAGACAAAATAATTCCCTAAAAAATATCCCTAGAAAAAAACTAAAAACAAAAGAGAAGAAACAGTACCTCCTCAGTTTATAAGCTTGCAAATGAAAACACAGAGACATATTTGGATTCTCAGGAGAATAGTAATTGTCAGTGGAAATTTCATATCAGAATTTTGAACTAGAGAGTTTTTATGAAGATACTGCTCTGCACTTAGCAGATAATTTCTTACCTACTTAAGTTGCACAGAATATGCAAAAACATAGGGAAAAAATGCTGTTTCAGTACATATAATTGATGTGTTTGAAAAGGATGTTTCTGCAAGTACAATGTTTGAATGATTCCTTTGGAGACTGCCAGAGAAGGAGCTGGAACTGGGAAACTTTCTGTAAGGGCACTGGAACTGGTATGTCAGATTCAGGAGTTTTTCAGAAAAGACAGTATTGCAAAGAGATGTTCATTTGGATCTGAATTTACAGTGACAAAAAGCATTGAGGTGGACAGCCTGCTTTGTATAAAGACCTGTTTTCACAGTGACAGCATTATTTTTTTGAAGATGGTAACGCTTTCTTTGGGGATAAAAACATTAATTGTTGAGGTATTTCCTGTTTCATGAATGTTTCCTATCTACTGGAAAAGCAATTTTCCTTCTCATATATTCTAAACCTATGCCCTGCATTGACACATTCCAATGTGTTGCTGTTTTTACAAAAGTGCAGTATTTGCAAAGGTTGGCAGGAAGCATTACATTTGAGAGAGCAGAGCATCTCTCTACTATATCGACCAGAAAACAATCTGCCCTTCTCCACATCCTCCCTGAAGGTGTGACTGCCTTGTGCTAGGTTTTATGACTGGACCCTTGGATGAACACCATAGGTCCTTCCATACAGCTGCAGGAGGCCAATGTGATTGTTCATCCCAGAGAAGAATTGAGTGTAGCCAGAACTAGGAGGATGTAGGTAGGGAAGGAACATCATCACTTCTTCACTGGCAATTACAACCTGTGCAATGCAGTTCCTGTACAAGAGTTGATGTGCCTTTGAGTGTGTGACCATGAAACCGCAGAAGAAGGTTCTGTGGTGAGCTGAAAACATCCATGATAACCACGTAAACATCTGTGATTTAATTCTAAAAAGATTTTTCAAGACAAATTATGTTTCCAACAGAACTCTAAATGCTTTTTTATACAAATGAGAATAGAGTACTGTTGGAATATCATATGCAAATATTTTATTAACTTGGAAGCATTTCAGTGTAATTCTCTCCTGGATGTAATATTGCAGTTCAACTCCATGTTTAGTACTCTCAGAGGGTTTGATTATGCAGGAGGGCAGGCTTTTTCTCATCCTGATTCTTTTTAATAGGAGTTAAGAGTACTTAGAACATTCTATAACCAAGTGATTTAGAAACACTCAAGATCTCCTAATATTGGTTTACTGTATATAGCATTCAATCTTATAACCATAGAATTGAGTATTCTAAAATGCACTGACTCTCTTCCCAATGTTTACTAGATACACCAGAAAGATAAGCACCATAGAGAGAGAATATCTTTTTAGATAAAAATTGTAATAACACAGAGAGAAATAGATATAAATTCCCTTAATAGATATAGGTTGGAAATTAAAAGAAAGTCATTAAACCATAGAGGGCACGGTGCAATTAAGTTGGATCTGATGTAATAAAAGAAGTAACACATTTTTAGATTAAACCTTCATCTTTATAAAGCTTCTTATAATCTATAGGTACTTCCAACAACTAGAATTGAAGTCAGTGACCCAGAAACCTCCTTGTCTGAGTTCCTTTCAGTCTCACAGAAATTTCTAAAATGCTCTCAGGACAAATGTAGTCTTACTGTGTTTCAAGTGATGCTGCTTGTGTCAATGAAGAACAATGAATTTTCATTATGAGGAAATTTTGAATAATTACATCTTCATTCAAATCTGTATTCCATTTCTTTTGTTCCTTCTGGATTATGCAGTCTACAAAAATTCAGTCATAAATGTTTGCGATGTTTCGGCTCATGCTTAAAGACGTATGAAATGTATGTTGAGGATCATAATTTCCTTGTCATTGTATGATTAGATTTTTTTCTATTTTTGTTGACTTAATATAGCATATTGCATACAATGTCCATTTTACATATTTGAATCTCTTATTCAAAATGGATTTTATTCTCATAAAATAAAGTGAAAGCAGTGAATATTTATAGCCTGGCAATCATAAATGAAGCATTTTGCTATGAATTTCTGTTACTAAATAATGGAAGTCTGATTAATTGCAGCATAAACTAGTTGACCTCCATATGTTGAGTAATTTTGGCTTTAGATGTACTAAACACTACTGCTTCTTTTGGTTTTTACTGTTCCACTAATCTTTCTTGTTTTCATGTTTTGTTTCAGAAGGAATGTGCTAGCAAAGAAAATACATAACATCAAAAAAAAAAAAAAATCTGTAGCAAAAAAAGTCCCAAGTGTAGGATGGAGTTACAGAGCAAAATCAAAAATAGATGCCAGCAGTGTGAAAAAAGGGGTTTTGTCTGTCTACCAGTAACATTCTGGCTGAATTCTTCCCTTAGGCTGTGTAGGAGTCTTGAACCTTGGTTTTCAGTGTACAGATGCATTTTTTTTATTAGCAACTGTTCTCATTAGATCTAGTCTATTGTATAAAACAGTGAAACAGTTATGGATTTGGAAAATGCCAGGCATTATGACAAAGTGTGCAATTTTTTCTCTTGAAATGGACATGGCAGGGATTTGCTCTTGTGTCCACTACATGAATATTTTAAAACTGCTGGCTGTCTTGGGATGGAGAATTTTGTTTTTTCCCACGAAAATTTAAAGAAAAGAATATTGCTGCAGAGTTAGCATGGAATGAATATCAATTTTGGTTATCTTGAAATATCAGCAGTAGAGGGCTAAATGTTTGAATGAAACAATATCTCCAAGGGAACTGCTCTGCAAAGTATCCAGAATAATTTTTCAGAATTTTAGGTAATGTAATGTTGATTTGTACATACATAAAACACAACTTTAAATCAGAGGCAGGTCTAAAACTCCATTTAATTGCTTGCTTGTCCATTACCATGGTAGAAAATTTCTCTTCAGAAAACTGACTGCAAAACATCAAAGATAAATAAGAATAATGACAGGCATCAGGACACTTAACAATGTTTTAGGTATAGACACTTTCTCAGACCATCTTCTTAAATTTCTCTTTGAAAAGCTGCACTGGCTAACAGGGAAATGACAGAACAAATTACTGATGGGCAGAGAAGATTGACTCTGTTCACTGTAAGCTCTTATCTTTAAAAATAAAGTTGTTCATGATGGTTAAGAATGAAAACAAAATAATTGAAAGTTCCAAGGAAATTATAAAACTGATAAAGCTAAGTAAAGTATTATAAAAATAATGAAAATATAAAATAATTTTGAAGATAAGGTTTCTAAAATAAATTATAAAATCAGAGGAATATGAGAAACAAAATACAATCATCTCTAAAGCAGAAAATAAAAATACTAACTCTGATTAATCTCAAATTTTAAGTATTTTAAATATAGAAATTTAATAGGTGGATGCTGAAAAATCCATCTTTTCAACTGACAATTATTTTTTCCTGGAATCGTTGTTACAGGAAGTTCTCCTATCATAAAGCATAGCAATGTCTGAGGTTGCCTTGAAACTACCATAGAAAGAAGGATATTTTGATGTGGGGAGACATACACGACTCTTTTATAGTATGGAAGTTTTTTTGAGGAAAGCATTTTACCTTCCAGTATTACCAATTAAGTATACTACTTTTGATTAAGACAGAAAAGAAGAATTTTCAAATCCACTGTTTTTCCTGATAAAAAAATCCTATTTCTTTTGCCACAGGCTTACAGGCACTCAACATAAGTTGCTGGACTCAATAATCTTGCACGAAGACATGGCTACATGACTCAACTCCTACTTCTAGGTATTGCTACATAGGAAAGAGGCCTAAAGCTCTCTTTGAATGACTAATATTCAGTAATCCTTTCAGCATGATTCCACCACAAACACTGACAGCCTAAAAGACTGAAATGGGACTTCATTGAGACATAGACTTGAAGCATTACAAAAAACATATCTTTCCTGGCAAATTGGTTTCTGATTCGTGACAAGGAACTACTGAAATGAAAGATCTACTGAATGAATTTGTTGATTTTAACTCATAGAATTCCACATATCTGGCTTAATAAAGAGACTATGCTTTTTCTTGTTGTCTGGGATCATGACAGTTGCTCATTTTCTTTCAATTATGACAGCAAAGAGGAAACTCTAAAATTCTATCATTTCTTTCGGGAAAAACTGTAGTTTCAATGCCCTGTTCCTCTATTTATGATTCAGTGAAGAGAATGCAAAAATTGGAGTATATGAATTTAAAAATGCTATTTAAAAGAATAATGGACAAATGGAATATTGAAATGCATATAGTCATTTGGCTAACATTAGTTTTGTTAAAAAATGGTGTCCTTTGATCCCTGAAACAGTGCTTACTTACAACATATGAGTCAAAAGAAACATATTCTTGCTCACGCACAACAATAAAACACATAGAAGTTTGACCATAATATTTATTATTGCTATGGCTTTTAATTGTGGCTCCACCAACCTTAGACTCAGAACAGAAATACTTTTGATTTATCTCTGACTGCAGTGATAACCAATAAACCCAAATGTAGCTGCACATTTTATTTGATTTTAATTTCTTTTCCTTATATTTTATGTCTTTCGCTTTTTCAGTTTAGAAAATCAGCTGGTTTTCCATATACCTTCTACTTCTCTTATTCACATATTGTTGAGCAAGATTAACTTAAAATGCATGAAGGAGTATGTCTTCCCAGAATTTTGACTCCATTTTGCATCTTACAATCACCTGCAGTAACCTTTTGTGACCTGTGACCATCTCTTTTTTTGGCCTTGTGTAACTACTTGGTGATTTAGTTGCAGCTCTATGTAGCAGCGACAACCTGCTTGTTCAGAATGGCATTTCTCCACTAGGCTGCCAGGGATTTATGGGAAAGAGAAATATAGGTCTCCTGCCCTTTGGCACATGTGTTTCTTGTTAGCTGATTAATGGAAAAATGTTCTGAAGTGGTCCAACATGGCCAGAATAATTTCCTGTTTGATTTAATTTGTCTGTGGCTTAGTTGACATCAGCTCTGTTACCACTTTGCTCTTCTTTTGCAGAGAGAAATTCTTGCCCACGTTCCTTCAACTGCTTTAAATTTCTCTCCCATGGTATACCTTTCAGAAGTTGAAGAAGTAATCAGTTGTGGATAAGAGGACAATCTACTGTAAATAGCAGCAAATTTTTCCCTTCTCACCTAGACCATGAGTCAAATATTAAATTCTTGCTCTTGTGTAATCTCCCCTCTGTCTGTCTCAGAGCAGGTACTGAATCACTTTACATTCAAGCTTGACTCATCCTCATGTGTCCTCCATGGACCTGCTTCTATAGGCAGATGTGACAAATGCAACTCTTCAGGCTTCTAAGATTTCTGTCTGATCCCATATAAACAATTTAGCTAACTGTCATACACAGCTTATCTTTAGTTTAGCATGTGGGAAACCTTTTTTGACTGTCATGTTTGGAGACCTGGCAAAACTAGAGCAAGAGCTGTTCCTTCCAGTTGCACTCATAAAACTGGTCAGTGTATTTCTGTATTTCCTGGAGCTTTCTGTCAAAGCTGTGAAGCTGTTCGTGGTGATGGATTGTGCCTCCTGTTCCACAGATCTTTTTGTGTTGTTGTAAAGTCATGCTCTATGCTCCTAACCCTAAATGACATTGCCAAGTAGTCTTGACTTCATCCCATACCACTGAATTCTCAGTAGAATTTGATTTTTTGCTCAGCGTACTCAACAATGGTTTCCTTGCACTGTGCTTTAAGACTTTTTTCAGCCTGCATGTGCCTTAAGGAAAGGCTAGGAGTGTTATTTCCAGGATATAGGCATTGACCTTTTCTTTTTGGATGCATTTCCTGCCTGCACATGTACAACTTCTATGGTAGATGCAAAGATCGTCAGGCTTTGTGATAGTGCAGTTTGAAACTTTAATAGGGAGCACTATTCAGTGTAATTCTGGCTCCACTGCAGTCTTGTCATACTTAAGGACCTGACTCCTAACCTGTAATATTTTTATTCTCTAAAAAATTAATGCTTTGTTCTGACTTTTCCTCTCTGCACAATTCTTTCCTAAGCATCAAAAATCTGTGTTCCCTATGAGGAAAAGCTATTGTAGCTTGGGCTGATAATCTTAAACATTATTTCTGCTATGTTAAAAATAGCATTAAAAAAATAATGTCTGGGGTTTTTTGTTATCTTTATTGAGTTTTGTTGGAATATTTCTAGGGTATGGCACGGGAATTCAAACTTATTATGCCTTCTAAAGGATGTGTCAGAGACTGGCAAAGGGCAGGATGGTCCTTCGTACAGACATGCAAAAACACAATCGTTTATTTCTTGGGCAAATAAAGTAATACATAAGATTTATACTTAAGATTTATATGCTCCCAATACTTTGATGTTCTTTAGTTGGTTGGTTTTCAAAATCCTTCATAGGTTTTCTCATCACTACTGGAGTACCAGCCTTATGTGGTAGATGCAACAGCCAGACAGCTACAAATGCACTAATGGCAATTTTCCAGCAGGAATAAGGGAAGTCCATCCTTAACCTCAATTTTTCTTGTACATGTCAATTTTTTTGAATAACATGTTGTGCATGTAGTTATTTCCAATTGTTTATGCTTTCCTAACAAAGCAAGCATTTTTATTAACTTGACTGAACACACAATTATCTTCAAAAACTGCTTTGTTAAAATATAATTATTTCCATAAAGGCTACTGTATATTTTGTGCATATCTATAAAAGATTGAATTAAAGATTTCATGAGTTCATTAATTTCTGGACCTATCTGATCAGCTTTCATCATGTAAGAGTCACTGATAGGTTTGATTTATATCATGGAAGTCTGATTCTGAAGTTTTCACAATGTAAGACAATGCTGACAAACTTAATTGCACTAACGTATATCATCCTTATATTATGATAATTAGGCACCTCTGGAAGACATAGAAGCACAAGCACAGCTTTACTCTTAATTCTGGTACCAAATCTTGTGCTGCCTTTTGACAATCTGGTTTTAGTACTCGCTTTAAGGCTTTTTATTCCAATTTTATTAGTTGTCTACTTATTCTCTGCTTCATTGCTGAGAGAAAGCCTCCAGCATTTTCTCTTGGTATATGCACCATATATTTATATTCATATTTATAGTGGTGACAATGTTGTTTCCAAAGTACTATGGGCTTGAACTACAGGTGATATTTATATAACGTGTCATCCCTTCCTTTTCCTTTACCTGTAAGTTGCAATAGGAATGGTATGGATCCTTTGGGTTTTAAGTTTTCTGAGACAGGACATCAGAACCTCAATACAAAATGTATTATTGCTTTCATAAACTAATTTACACACACAAATCCACCTCCCCTTATTCCCAGAGGTGTCATATTAAAGTTTCTCTTAGCAAGATAAATAAACTTGGCTTTTCCCTCTCTTTTTTTAATTCTTTCTAGCTCCAGGACTTGGTTGAAGGCAAAGGATTCAAACAGCAGCTAGGATTAGAATGGGAATTGGTTTAAAGCTGTTTCTTGTGACGTACCTGCTGGCAAGAGAACTAATGTCTCTGTGCCCTTTCTCCAAAGAGTGCAGACAGAAGTAGATGGCCCTTGACTACACCTATGTCTTCCCAAGACCAAAGATGTTTGTAGCTATTCAAAAATCATGAAAATTTAAGCCAAGGGCAGTTGCCTCAAAATTGCTGTGCACCCTGAGAACTATCTTAAGTTGTTCAGTCCCACATCTGAAACTTTTTCAAGAGGGCTTTGCTTAATTCTTTATAGCAAAATGACACCAAATATAGAAAAATATTGTTTTCCCTGTGAAACAACAACGTATATTTAGCACAACATCTTTGTGTATCTCTGTCTTCATTTTGAAAGAAGAGAATAACCCTTTCCCCTGGCTCCTGGATATCAGGATGGAATCAGCTCTCAGAAACCACCCATTTTTCTCCTTCAGTTCTGTCCAGGAAAATAGTAGTAGTTGGTATCAAGATGTATTTTCAGTGCGACTTTGAGCAGCATTTTTGTAGTTGGAGATGTAATGTGTCTGTCTGTGTTGTGCGTGTATAGCAGCAGATATTTATTAAAAGTACTGTAGTGTTTTAAATACCTCACCTCCTTTTCAGGGTGCCAGCACTGGTTGTCATGGAAACAGAGCTGAGAACCAGAAACTGGCAGTTGAAATTGCCTCATCTGCTAGTGACTGTGTCCATGTCTGGTCCTGCTTCCATGGAAACACGAGTCAGAGCAGCAAAAGCAAGGCAGTGGTTTCCAAAAGCTGCCTTAAAAATAACCCTGAGCTTTGTGTTATTTTGTTTGTGATCATCTCTCCACCATCTCTGCTTAAGCAGAGCTCTTGAAGTCTGCAATATTTACAAGTTTAAAAGATAAAAGGAAAACAAGGAATAAAAAAAATAAAGGTATCTGTTCTCTTTGATTTCCTTTACTGGCATAATAAGTTTTTGGGAGACAAACCAGTTAACAAACCTTGGCCTGCATAGCTACATTAGGAACTGACCATCAGAATTACCTTTGATTAATTAGGTGTCCCTTTATATAAAAATTGTTTATACTGAGCATGTTAGAAGCTGAGGCATGGTTTCACTAGTTAACTGGGTCTCATTAATTCTCTATTATTACTGACCCATTATAGCTCACAAAAAATAAAATCAGATTCAGGTAACATTTTTAGTTTTCAAAATAACTAGCTGCAAAAAAAGCCCAAATAATTTTCTGTGGATTTCATACCCTTTTTTTCCCCCTGAAAAATCATAATCTATCCTCTTTATAAATTTCTAGGCTTTTCATCTGGCTCCAGCTCTGCTGCTTTGCAGTAGACTTGATATACTTAGAAGTATATCGCTCAGTTTTGAAAAGGTTGAATGGGTTGTCACATGTTTAGTTCAAATACCTGTTACCCTGTTGGCCTTCTTTCCCAGGTATGTTTTGTTTCAGACAGATGAGGGGCCATTTTTTATCTTCCATTGTTCAAACAAATCTTTCATTTGTTGTGATTCTTAATGTCTGGAGAAACAGTGGTAAAATTTTAGATTATACTTGAATAAAGTAACTTTTTCAGTATTGCTTTGAGGACATCAATAGCTTGTAAGATACAAAATGCTCCAGAATTCAGGTGATGCATCTGATTAATTTGCCAGTTATCTTGAGGAAATTTGTTTTACAGTACTTCTTGCTGAGAAAAGAATAGATAATCTTTGTTTAAAAAGAAATCCAGTTTAGATAGTGGAATAAATAGCTGTGTATCAGAGCTTAAGATTTTTTAATAAGATCCATTATTTGCACGGTAGGAAAGTCATCATACCCTGAAGCCCGTGTGTCAAACAATAAACACAAAACCCAGTCTGAAATTTCCAGTCATTTGATTCTAAGGCTTTCTGTGAAAAGACACTACCTAAAACTTCTTAGAGGAATATGTTCTACCACTGATTCACTCTTTGGCTTAATACCCTGTCTCTGTATATTGTAGGTCTCAGATGAATTCCTGCATGTTTTGAAGAAGAGAATATAGAAAACTCTTTGCCTGTGGATTCCTCTGGGGCTTTCTGACCCAACAGAGAAGAGCATAGCATAGTTCTGCTTTGGGTTTAGAGCTGGTCAGGATGACCTCAAATATGTAGGCAACCAGATGAGAGTTAACTGCATGTTCACTATGTTCTGCGCTTCCCACCACTGATTAATTTTTTCCCTCATTTTTCTTTAGCTGAGACAGATTTTACTATTATTGTTAAACTCTAAAATGTAGCTGTGGCCCCATAGGCTGTAAACAAACTCCATTTCATAAAAAAGACTTTTTTTTTTCTCTATTTGATATGCTTCTTGCTCCACATTAGGAGTTTTATTTCATCTGGTCATTAAAATGACTGAGAGCTGCCATTTTTAGCTCCATTCTTCTATATTTTTCAGAAGACTTATATTGTATTTTTATTTTATTTATTAAATTCTTAAAAAATATATCAAAACTGAGTCAGTGCCCTAAACAACTAAATATCATCCAGAACATGAAATGTTTGTGCAGTTTAGACTATCTCTTCCAATATTAACACAATCATCTTTCTAACCTATTAGATTCAGAACTGATATGCTACTTTCATTACAATATCTATCAGTCTTTGGCATTTTTCATGAAACTTACTTTATTCACTGTTTCAAAATTCCATTATTTCTACTTCTATTAATTCAAATTAGCTTTCTTATAATTGTTATATTTTTTTCTTTCAGTATACTTAAAACACATCTGCTTATAACTTTACACTTTTAACCTCTTGATAATCAAAAAAATATTATTGCAGGCAATATCTCATTCTTCTGTGTATGTATGTCTTCAGTAGTCTTCACTTTTTAACTTCAATGTGGAATATGAATATATTTACAGGGACAATATGAATCCATATTGAAATTTAATAGGAGATCTGCAGTGAAACTGTATACATGTCTATTTTTCTATTTTTCCTCTCCTTTTTGTACTTCCCTAAAATTCAGTTAAATTCAGTCTTTCTCCATCCTTTGTTACAATCTGTGATCCTTCTCAGGCATCTGAGGGATCCCTCTTATGCTGAATGTTATATACATAAAACTCATGAAAACCAGATTCCTTGGATACAATCCCTGAGTTTTGTGCCACCACATGCAACACTTAACGCAAATTCTTCAATGTCCAAATATTTAAGTGTGCATTTAAACCCAGATTTGAAAGTATGTATTTATATGGAACAGATTGTGTTTGGTGTGATCACACGGCACATACAGGGCAACCAGGGGATCAGGCACAGCCAGCACAGGTTTAGGAGGGGCAGGTCCTGCCTGACCAACCTGATCTCACTTTTATGACCAGGTGACCCACCTGGAAAGGCTGTGGATGTAGTCTACCTGGACTCCAAACGCATTTGATACTGTCTCTCACAGCATCCTCCAGGGAAAGTAAGCAGCTGATGGCTTTTGGACAAGTGCACTTCTTGCTGGATTAAAAACTGGCTAGATGGCTGGGCCCAGAGAGTGGTGGTGAAGTGTGTCACATCCAGTTGCCAGGTGGTGTTTTCCATGTGTCAGTATTGGAGTCAGTCCTGTCTTACATCCTTACTGATGATCTGGATGCAAGAATCAAGTGCACCCTCTGAGAACTTGTGGGTGACACTAAGCTGAGTGGAAGTGTTGGTCTCCTGGAGGGTAGAAAGGCCCTGCAGAGGGATCTGGACAGGCTGGGTTGAAGTACCAAGGCCAGCAATACAAGGTTCAGCAAGGACAAGTACTGGGACCTTCACTTGGGTTGCAATAACCCAATGCAGTGCTGTAGGCTGGGGGCAGAATGGCTGGAAAGACGCCCTGTGGAAAATGACCTGGGGGTGCTGGTCAACAGCAGATGGACATGAGTCAATGTGTGCCCAGGTGGCCAAGAAGGCCAATGGCATCCTGGCTTGTATTGGCAATAGTGTGGCCAGGAGGGTAAGAAAAGTGGTTTTTCCCTGTACTTGGCACTGGTGTGATAGTCTTACACCTGGCCAGAGTGGAATGATCCCTGTGAAGATGTATCAAGTCTGAGGGTTGACCTGCAACCATCCAGAGTGGCTTAATAATAGTGAGACAAGATCTCTGGACATGCTTGGTAAAAGAAAAGGTTTTAATAATGACAAAAATAATAAACAGTATCAAACAAAAGAAATGTAAGTTGAACACAGTGGACAGAAAATTCTTACACTTCTAAGGCAGTCCAAAAAAGCAATTGAGCCCCTCTGTGCATTCCTTTAAGTACTTGATGATCCAGGTGGACTTTTTGGCACCTTGCTCAATGAAATTGGAAACAGGTTTTGAGGTACAGGTCTGGGCATCCAACTGGTATCTCTGCTTGGCATCTGGCAAATTACTGGGAAAAGAGCATCAGTTTCTGGATCCTTTACCTTATACGAACAGCAAGGGGGGTGAGTCTTAAACCTTTCCCTGTATGGAAACACGTGCTTGGGTGTGGGGTGCATTGCTCCACTGGTGAAGTCACACCTCCACTCCTCCACTCCTGTGTCCAGTTCTGTGTCCCTCACTACAAGAGGAAGAGCAGCGGGGCTGGTGAATGTTTGGGAACACAAGCCCTGTGAGGAGTGGCTGAGTGAGCTGGGGGTTTTTAGTCTGGAGTAAAGAAGGCTCAGGGGAGAACTTGCCACTCACTACAACTGCCTGGAAGGAAGGTGCAGACAAATGGGGATTGGCTTCTTCTCCCAGACATCCAACAACAGGATGAGAGGTTCATGTTGGATATCAGGAAGAGTTTCTTCATGGCAAGGGTTGTTAGGCTGAAATGGGCTGCCCAGGAAGGAAGTGGAGTCACCATCCCTGGAGGCGTTCAACAAATGACTGTATGTGGCACTTGGTGCTATGGTCTAATTGACAAGGTGGTGATCGGTCAAAAGCTGGACTCAATCTCAGAGCCCTTTTCCAACCTAAATAATTATGTGATTCTTTATTAATGAGACATGATTAACCTTTGGAAAATGCATCAGAACTATGTTCTCACATGATATTAGGTGCTTACTCAAGCTGAAAAAGGGGTTGCTTGAGGATTTCAGATGAACCATGTCTCAGAAACTGAAGATGGTGTGTGTTGACATTATCAGTAAAAGGGATCTTTCCTAGAATGAGATGTTGGAGATCCTGGAAAGTGTTGAGTTAAATATTAGGTTGTTGAGTGGTAAAGAAAATTAGATAATGCACAGGACAAGTCTTCACGACAAAGTGTTAAGTTGGAAATGAGGTCAGAAAACATATTTGTTTTCTTTGGTGTATATTTCCTTATATTGCCTCTTTTTCTTCAAGCTGTGATTTCTTAGAAACTCCTCCCAAATTCATCATTTTATGAGATGCTTAGAGCAGAAGTTATAGAGTCACAGCATTGTAGTCATCTTCAGAAGTCTTCTTCTGTGCTCAGGCAACAAATGATGTTGGACTTGAAATTGTTCAGCCAGAAAGTTTTCAAATACATTGATACTTGAGGTCACTATTTTCTTTCTTTAAGAAAGACACAGAATAGGTCCTCTCATAGATGACTCATTTCTTGAAGCATCTGGGAAACCAATAAGAGAACTGTAGCTCAACCTCTCTTCCAGCTTTTTTCAAGAGCAAGTACATCACTGAGTTTCTCAATACTCTAAGAAACTTCCTTTCTCACAAAAAATCTTGGGATAGAGTATAAACACAATGCTAGATGTGAAAGGATTTGAGAGAAAGGCAGTTTGGTTAACAATGCATGTACCATTTTAAATCTACCTTATGTTGATTACCTTAGTCAAAGTACCTATGTGCATATCAAAGGTTGGTGGTCAAATCAGTCCGTCTGCCTAACAGAGGCTTAGATTTCTGATAGATTCCCCATCATATAGGAGTTTTTTTAAATACTGTCACAGTTAATCCAAAATCCTGTCATGTTTAAAGAAAGAAATAGGGAATACTCTTCCTATAGGAAACTGATGATACACATGGTTCCAATTTCACAATAGTAGTGCTTTTCCCCTTATGAATAGATACAGCGTCTCAGCTGCGTGATCTTGACATCTTTCATCTGTGTTTTTAATTTTATTGAAATGAAGATGCAGCTTTCTTAAAGTGCTGTGAAACTAATAGGCCTAATAGAATCCAGTTCAACATTTCAATACAATTGTTATTGGGCAAGTTGGTTGAAAAATTTTTGAAAGAAAAATAGTACAATATCACTTTAAAATTTTTAATGTGAGAATGGAAATAAGTAATCAAGCCATCTGTATGTATTGGAAGCCTCTTTCCAAATCTCCGAGTAGAAATTTTGTTCTCAATTCACACTTTGATATTGCTGATTTTTCAGACTGCACATCTTTGCAGTTGAAGGTACTTCTTCCAAACCCAAAACATCGCCAAAGGAATTTCTTGGCTTTTGGTACTTTATTACATTGAAATTAATATAGAGAAGCTGGATATTGCATGAATGATATTAGCAATCAGAGTAGGATGCTATTAGGGAAGTTTCTCAGTGCTATTTATGCTGCTCCAAGCCATCTGGAGGCATCTGAATGTGTCATTGAAATAATTAAGAAATATCAAGAACAAAATGGTTTAAAATAAATTTTAATGACAAAACTAATTAGGGGACCATTCCCATAACACACAACAGTCTCTGTGTGTTTCTAATGTGTCACAAGCGACAACTTTTCCAGGATAAATGGCATATTCTTCAAATTCATCTCTGAGCAGAATCTTTCTGGAATTTTATTTTTAATTCGAGAAAATGTGGGGATCTTTTGGGATTAGTGTGTGAAGTGCCTAACAGATTTGCTTTCAACAGTAGTTCTTTCATATTTTTAAAATAAAAGTTCTCTTCCTCTGGGGGATGGAGTGGTCTAAGTATTTCTTTAATTGATTTTGACATTTAGTAAATATAAGCTGAAAAATCATAGAATCAAAGGGTAGTTTTGATTGGGAGGGATATTTAAAGGTCATCTACTCCAATCTACCTACAATAAGCAGGAATATCTTCAACCAGATCCAGTCTCTCAGAGTGCTGTTTAACTTGACCTTGAGCATTTCCAGGGAGGGAAAGAGTTCCACCACCTCTCCAGGCAACCTGGTCCAGTGTCTCACTGTAAAAAATTCCATTCTGCATCTTACCTAAATCAAACCTCTTTATTTAAAAACCCTTACCCCTTGTATCACAAGAGGTTCTGCTAAAAAGTCCCTCTCCTGTTTTTTATGGACCCTGTTTAGCTACTGAAGAGCCACTCTAAGGTCTCACAGAAGCCTTGTCTTCTCCAGGCTGAACAGCCCCAACTCCCTCAGCCTATCCTCATAGGAGCGGTGCTCTGAACCTCTAAGCATCTTCATGACTCTTTTCTGTATCACTCCAACAGGTCCACATCTTTTCTTTCCTTTTCAAAGTCATCTGCTTTATTAATGGGAACTATTTGACCCTTTCTAGCATGTGTTCCTTTACATGCAGCCAATGATAATTATGGGTTCTTCTGAATCATTCCTGGTGCCAGCTAGTTAAAGGAAATGCTTCCAAGAATGCAGTATGGATGCAGTGTGATTTCACCAATCAGCAGTAACCATGTAAGTGATAAATAACAAAGCTGATGTTTTCTTCAAGAGGAAATTAATATGCACAGTGAAAATTGAGTGGTTAACCTAGCTGATACATGCATATAAGCACGCATACATGATTAGCATACATACATATAAGTCTTGATGCTGGTTTAAGTACTTAAATGTAACTGGTACCTGATAGATAAAAATAATAATAGGTTTTGTGTATTTCCTCCTTATGCTTATTCTTTGAACAGAAAAACCTTTATTGTAGTGATTAGTTTTGCCGAGTGCTTTAAAACATTGTAGCTGAACTAAGAACCATTTTGTTCCTCTTGGATGTGAGATCAAAGAGTATTTTGTATGGAAAAGCCTATCTGTACATCTATAGCAACTCTTAGTGCAGAGCATTATGCCATCCATCTGACTGGAACAACCTTGATTCTTTACTCATAACAAAATCATAGCCTGAAGGACTGTTCTCTCAGAAAGACTATATGTGATCATTATGTCTTAGGGATTATTAAAAACCTCCACACTTGATGGGAATTTTGTAAGTTTTTGCAAGAACTGTATCCAGGGCCTCACCAGAGCAGTTGTACTGGCTTTGTCTCAGCATAAGCATTGCCACTGGAAACAGCAACCTAATATAAGGCAGCAGTGTCATGCTTAAGGCAGGTTACCAGGCACATCATTTTTTATTCTGTTTGAGCTTCTTTGTATTTACACGCTAAAAGAAAAAAAACTAAGAGTACTTAAATCTCTTGACACCTTGTGTATTTGTTTCTATACCACATGCTAGTAATACTGCAACATTACTGTAAAGCAAAGCAGAGCTGACCAGATCTGATCTATTTAAACAAGACATTCAAACTCCTATACTATTAGGCAATTACTTCAAATGTTTTTCCTCCAGTGATTGCATATTGTACCTGTACCAGTAAAATATATGTAATCTGAGTCTATTGCAGAACACTATGTTTAGATGATTTGTACAACTAAATTGAAAAATAAATGGATGTGAGCAGATTATGCAATATGTGAAAAGCTATTTTATGCATTTGTTTAGGACACACTAGTTATTTATTATAGCAAATCTTACATGGATTTTACAGAGAATACATGTGCTCCCTAATCGTTCTGTGGCTTGAAATCTGACTGTGGCTTGAAAGCAATGTTAAGAACCACCTACTCATCTTTTTTGACTGCAATAATGAACTGCTTAAATAGACAGCTTTTGGCCTTCTCTTACCATCTCAAAGAGCTATTTAGGAATGTATCATTGACATAAATTTGATCATCTTAAAATTGTTCAGTTGTCATCAAATTCAGTTTGTGTTAATGTTCAGTTATAATTTTCATTTCAGGAAAGTATGACTGTAATTAATAATTTTCTGTTTATTTAATAATTATCAACCTTTAAAACAGTGGACTTTTGAAATGTCACCTTTTTATTCTTGCATTTCAGATCTACCTACCAAACATATTTCTCCTTTTAAGTCACAAGACAAGCACAGCATATATCTATGCAAATAATACACACTGAGGAGAGGTGAAATTTGAAAAATGCTTGTCAAAAAGGACTTTATATCCTGGAAAGAAGAAATTAAAACAATTTTTTCAACAGAAACTGAAGCTTTTGCTTGTTTGTTTGTTTCATATCTCAGACCACTAAGGCATAATAATTTGCAATGCTGTTCTGTAGTCTCATCAAATTTAATATGTGAAGTCTGAGAGATTTCTTATATACTCATCAGAGAAGGCCAATACAAAATATAAACAGCCCTTGCTTACCACCCAGCATGATTTTTTTCTTCAAATTCCATTGCAAAAACTCTGCTTTTATGAAATATGGATACTCTAGCAGTTATGTTGCAAATTAAATTTTCAAAGTTAAGCTATTTTATACAGATAACTTCTCCAAAATACAATATTAAAAAATACAGAAACTCCTTCCTTAAACTGAATATCACAGTATCAAATCCTTAAATTGTGTGCAGTGTCCTCTGTTGTTACTGCCATTTGGGTAATGTGAGTCCAAATTATATTCAGATGCTGAAAAGAACCATGACAGTGATATGAAAAATGGAGAAACTAGTCTCCATTTCCACAGAAGAATATTAAGATGTCTACATAGAGAAAACGAATGTTCTGTTGAATTTTTCAACATGTAGATGTTCCAGGCATAAGCCCATACAGAACAGCTGAACACTTACTCACACATCCTCAGAGAAAGGTATGAGTTTAATGGGGATGCATCAAAGCGGAGGGACACGAGGTCTGATGTGATGCTGTGAAAATGGGACACGCAGCTTCCAGAACTGATTTAGTCAGTGCCCAGATTGCTTTCTGGGGACCCTGCTGCCCCCTTACTCAGATTCAGGGTTTATTATACCCACAGTAGCCACAGGGGTACATATACCCTAAAATCCAAGTTTGATTTATCTTGCATAACACAATTAAAGCTGACATTTACTCTAAAGAGATGAGGAAAAAAAAAGTTATAGTTACAGCACTTAAAATTTAATTTTTCCATGAGGTTAAATGAGTGCCAGCTAAGATCTAGGATCATTAACTTCTGCCATATTTGATTTCTGAGCATTATGACACTTTTTGACTGAAGGAGATAGAAACCTGAATGGAAGAATTGCTATTTTAAATGATGGCTACGAATATTGTATGAAAAAAAAAAACAAAACAAAACAAAGCAAAACCAAAATACAACTGCCAAAAAATCCCAAACAAACAATAACAAAAAAGGTAGAAGAAGTCCTGTATAATTTATAGATGCACTTTAAAAATGCATTTTCTTGAAGAAGGCCCATGTAAGTATCTACTCCTCAGACATATCTTGGTTGACACAGAAAACATTAAGTTATTTCATTTAAAGGTAGACATTGCCTCAGAGAATTATCAGATTAGATATACTGGTGAGCAAATAGCCATGATTCAGTCTTTATAAACATGACGTTGCTTATGCAGTATTCAGTCTGGATAGATGAGGGTAAAGTAAGATGCATTTAAGCAAAAAATAAAACATCTTATTTTCATTTATTTTATTTGCTTTTAATGGAAAAGAAAGCAACTGCTCTTTAATTTTACTGTACTAAGAAACTTGCATTGGTGGTCTTGAGCAAATTCCATGCAGAAGGTATATACCACCATAAAAATATTAATTTATCCCTCACAAAATACAAAAGATTGCTGTTCCTTTTCATTTTTGAAATTATATGAATTCTTTACAGCAATTTCTACATATGGTTCATGAGAGGGATTATTGTCCCTTGCTAGCTTGCAAGCATTTATTTTGACAACTCAAAATTATAACTATATTATTTAGTTCTGTGCCTTTGATTGGATAAATCTCAAAAACAAGAGCAATTTCCAGTAATGGAAAAATAGCCTAGTTTTTTACCAAACCAGGGTGTCCATAATCAAATTTTCCACAAACATTTTTTCCAATCACCACAGTAGGGTATCTTTCATAGGCAAAAATAAGCTTATTTAAAAATACTTATAGATGTCCTGCCAACCTCCACCTGTTAAACACCATCCCCCAAACCAGGTAATTCTGAACCATTCAAATGCAAAATAGCTCACTGGACTTCACAGAAGCAGATATCCTGGGAGTGGGATATATGCTGTTCTCTTTTGGTTAGATAAGATTTCTACTGATGAATGATCTATTCATCATTCATTGTAGTGGTCCTGGCTACTCCTTAGCTTTTTGCTACTTATTATTTTTCTTTATGAGTATTTAGTTTTCTTCATAGAAGCTCATATAGTGCTGTGTTTTAGGTTTTTGACCAAGACAGTGCTGTAACCACTAATGTTCTAGCATTTGCTGACCTGAGTTTGCACAGCATCAAGTCCCTTTGTTTCCCCTGTCCCAAAGGAAGTGACCAAGTGACTGAGGGGTGTTTATCTGCCCACCAGTGTTAACCTACAACACCAGTGCTTTCATCAGAAACATTATCTCATTCTGGATGAACACCCTGCATTTCAATTCTGATGATATTATTGTCTAGAAAAAGTGTTCTGAGGCATACAGGGGATGCTGCCAATCAAGCCTTCTGGGGGCAAGTCAGATTCAGTGCACCTGGACTATACTTGGAGTACTCTCTGTGTGTGTGTACATCCACCTAAGTTTTCAATGAGAACTGGCTCATAGACATTGTTTTTTGCCAGTGACAGCCTTCAAGCAAAATTTTGCCTAGAAAACTAAACTTTAAAAGCACATATTCTTATCTGCCAGAGCACCCTCTTCCCTGTGCTTAAGCAGCAATGACAGTTTCTTTTAGTGATTTTATTTTTTATAGTGCTTATTAATATATTTTCTTTTGGGAAAAGCATGGTCACACTGGAGCTATGAGACAAAATATTCGCAGAGGATCTTTTAAACCAGGTTCTAACAGAAGTATGACTCATACACATCATCATCACCATCAGAGATTTCTGCAATATGTTTTTTCTGGAAAAGTGAAAAAATAAATAAAGAGGAGAGAGAATGGGAGGAGGGCAATCTCATCCTACCAAAACTAGAAAAAATTAATCAAAAATCTACTAAAAAATTTGGAAAAGTTGGAAGAACCTGTGAAGCCCATAAGGAAATCATTCCCACGTAAGTAGTCTGGCGAGCATTTGGGACAAAACTGTGGTAATTATTTAATTAAGCTTGAACAGAAAAGCCTTCTGTTAACTTGCCATTACATAACAATAGTTCCTCTTGTAAAAGACTTTGAGAAACATAATTCTTTAGGATATATTCCCAGAGATTCAGAGTTGCCTGGGAAACCAGCTGCCGTGTGTGGTTCTTCTCTTTTCTGAGCAAATGTTGAGTCACATGGATTTTCCATGAGTCAGGTTTTGTTGCTGACTTTTTAAAAGCAGAATGTATCTGCTCTGCAGCACTGGATGCTACGGGCCTTTACAGTCAGCTTTGCATCTGTGAGACTTGCTCTCTTTCAATTTGTATTTGATGCTGTTTGCATATATAATGAAATCTTATATAAACAGTTAGGACTACAGACTAGAGAATGTTTCATTAGTGTTTTGGTGATTGCTTTCTAGTCTCAATTGATTCGTTTTGTTATCTGTGATAGCTGTACCAATACCTCATAAAAATCTGGGCAAGCACTGACTGCTAAGATGTTGGAAACTCAGAAATTCAAGAAGCTGCTTCTTGATATTGATGTGCAAAAATAGATTTTCAGAGTTTTCTTGGCCTATTGGCCCTTTGAGGGCTGAAGACTGAATTTCATTTTGTGTATTAGTTATATTTGAAAAGAAATGTTACTTCTCCACAGAAAAAGCCAAATTAAAGTCTCTACACATTTCTCTTAATTGATTTGCAGATATACAACTGGATATGCTACACTTAAAGCTTAGAAATAAGTGAAAAAGTAAGCAATACCTTCGCATACTAGTCCTCTCTTCCAAGTCCTTGGGTGCCAGGCTGTAAAAGGAGATGAGATTTCCTAAATGGACGGTAACCTCTGGAAAAGAATGCTTTTTAGGTAAAAGAAGTATTTAGCTACAGTGGCATTAATATTCTAGTATAAATGCAGTGAGTGCACTATCAATGTTATTGCACTTTATTTGTGAGCAATGAAATGAGTGGTAATGCTGAGTTTACATTACCACTTTGTGTTATATCCCTGAAGTCTTGAGACACGTCAGCAATGCACTTTGCTTTCTTACTCAGTTCTGGTTCTCTGGGACTTAAATGTATGCTGAAATACCTGGTCCACTTGCCTAAATATAATTTTCCAAAGTATTGAAAATCTAGCTTAGATTTTAAGATCTTTGTCATGATTGTGAACACTTGTAAAAATAGAACTTCACTCTTGGCTGGTTATTGTTAGCTACAGACACCAAGAACAGCTTTTCTGTGGCTGTCAATTCGATGCTTGATATACATACACAGAGACAGACTTTTCAAGCCAGATGAACAAATTCTTGGCAGCCAGAAAATCTTTTCATTTCATTGTTTCTTTCAGGTGGTCTGTGGTGATTACATGGCTCTAGATATCATATCTAACTTTGAATTCTGTAATCAGAATTTCATTATCTAGAGTAGTATGAAATGTAGTTGTGTAAGGTATTTTTTGTTTTGGCATTTTCTGGGTTGTTTTTTGTTTGGTTTTTTTTTTTTTTAACTTAACAAGACTTACACTTTTTTATGAAGTTTTCAACATCTATTTTAAGATGGAATGACTCACACTCTGGAGTTCCCATTTTCTCACCCAGAGAATATGGGTATCAGCTCACAATAAGCACTTCCAGATTTCTGCAGATAGGTGAGATGAGTTCAGCCTGCCATAATTGAATGCATGCAGCAAAGTGGAACCATGAAACTGTACAACAATGAGGTCTTACAAAACTGTCTGATGTTTCCTACTAAATGCTATTACAGTCAGGTACATAAACCATACATTAAGTACGTCAATGCTTGCTTTTGACTTGAGAAAAAAAATCTATGATATTTCTATGCCAATAGCTTCAAGCTCTGTCTAACCTTGCCCCTTCTAAATTATCTCTTATGGCTCCATATTAGGAGCATGTGTGAACACATGCCTATAAATGGATGGCAGGTTAAGAACATATATAACACTTTCCCCTAGCTTTTGCATATCTCCAGCTCAGAGGATTTTCTGAGTCCAAAGCTGTATGTTTCCCTACTAACATTTACTGGATCTCCCATCAAAAAATTTGTCCAGTATACTCTGAACATATGTAAATCTTCTGCCTCCAAAATTCCGCTGGTAAACCATCCCACAGGTCTGCCCCCTCATCCCTACCACCCCCTCTCACCCCAGTGTGAAACACCTCTTGCTCATTCTGAGACTGACCTCTGTTGACTTCATGTGGTGGTTCTATTTATTTGTACCAGAAGAAATGGTGAGCAGTCTACCTACAGTCTCTACATCAGGCATGATTTTTATCTTTTCCTTCAAGGTAATTTCTTAGTCCTTCTAAGAAAATTATTCCATATTATGGGTGCTTCTGTGAACCTTTGCCAACTTTTCTGTGTCATTTTTGAGGAGATGAGAACTGCGCACATGAACTGGGAGTGCACATGAGCTGTGATTTTGTACAGTGGCATAATGATTCTCTTTTTTATTTCTTTATTCATTTCCTCATAAAGTCAAATATATGATTCATTTTTCCACTCCTAGCAAGCACTGAGCTGATATTTTCATCTCTCACAAGCACAAAGACTTACTCCAATGTCAACAGACAGCACAGACCCTATAATTTTATGTGTGAAGCTAGGTTTGTTTTACCCTACATACAAAAAGAACAAATGCTTTTTCATAGTTTCATCTGCTACCTTATCAGTCAGGCTTTTTTTTCAGAATAGGCTGCATTTCTTCAGAGTCAGCCCTCATACTTATTGCCTTGTGTAGAGATACTACTAGTGAGAGGTGCCTCTTCCCAAATTAAGGTGCAAGTGACACCACATGCCAAATTAATAACACAAGTTTTATTTAACAGAAAATGTGAAGTAGAAAGATAGAAAGAAATAGAAAGAGGATCAGGGGGAGGGAAACAGAGAGATACATGAAGCAGAAGATTGTCACCACCCCTGTATCCAGTGGAGTCTCACTGGTCTTTCTTCACCCTAGGCTTCTTGGTAGTGGCAGTTCAATTCCTGAGGTCATTAAAATTTTTTCACTAGGCGTTTTTGCAAACAAAGGAATTAATGCTCATTGTCTTATTCTATTGGTTAAATTATTACCTCAGTTCTACTGTTAATTAGTTCCATGCTCAGTCTTTCTCTTCTTGAGTCAGTGGATTCCTTGAGTAGGGGCTGTGATCTTCCCCTGCCAGAATTACCTTTTACTCAGTCTGAGCTGGTTTCAGCACAGTTGCTGTGTTGGCTTTCCTTGTCCATTATCAGAGATACATTCTTCTCCCCCAGGTTTGTTTACCTACCCCTCAATCTGAGGTAACACCTGGACAGGAATACCACCTTTATTTTACCTCAAGTTCTGGTTGTGGTGCCTTAACTGACAGTCCAAGCTCCAGGTATCCATGGAGGCTTATTCAGGGGAGGGGCTTTGGAAGTTGCAGATTCCATCTGTCCCAACTTGGGATGACCTTTGTCTCACCAGTGATGTGCACAAGAATTTACTTCTTTACAGAATTTTCCACAGTGGGAATTCTTGCCTGGATGCATTATGCAGGATGTGCTAACCAGATCTTCTTCCACCAGGCCTGGAATCTGTGCCATCCTGTCACTCCATCCTGGGCTTATCTCTTGGCAAAGTCCTTCTATGGTAACAGTGTTTGAGACAGGAAATTGTGCTAAGTCCTCACGCCTTGACCTGTGGATTCCTTTATTGTGTGCAAACATGGTTATGTAACTTCTTACTTCTTACTACCTTTTCCAGGTACCAGTTCCAGCTGTTGTGGAAAACCACTGGGAACTTTCCTGTATGTAACATTTAATTATTTCTTTTAACCTTTTTTTCCTAATTTTAACCATCTATTTACTGATGCTGGGGCCTGCCTTTTCTCTTTTTTTTTCTCCACAAGTGCTTTACACAAGAACTTATGAAAAGCTGTTTGAAAATCCAAGCAGTACATGGCAAGTATATTATCTTTACCCACAAGGGTTTTGGCCTCCTAAAAAATTTTGAAAGGCTTGAAATAATGAACTTCCATTTGTGAAAATCACATGGGTTCTTCACAGGTAGCTTTCATTTATTCAGGTCTCAGCCTTAACACTTTATTCATTTGCCTGCAGACTTACAGGTCTGCACTTTCCTAGGTTTCTCTGAAATGTTTATTTTCAAAGATTGTCACAATATTTGCCACTTAAATCTTCAGATGCCAACAGTAGATAAGATACATGGTAGATCTATAGTTGTACTATTTCATCCATGAGTACTGTTGAGACTTGTGGGTGAATGCCATCTAGCATTGGTCATTTGCTAGTTTTATTCTGCTTCTAATTACAGTGATCACCTTCCACTTAAAGCATTGTTTCAGTTGATCCTTCATTAATTGGGTTGATCCTTCAATAATCCCAAAATACAGCATGGGAATCTTCCCCGGTTTTCCTGCTCTGAACACTGATAGAAACTGATACTGAACACTGATATTTATCTCCTCTGAAGTGCTGGTGTTATCCCTGAATATATCATCACTAATGAGCATAAGTCCAAAGACTATCTCAGGGCCTTTTTCTTCTTGCTGATTTTGATGGCTTTGTTTAGATTACAGGTTACATTAGATTCTGTACTTAACCAAGCAGAAATCCACCCCAAGTTGTCAATAATGGAAATTAACTTTAATTTGAAAGGTGGGATCTGGCAGTTATTGATTGCTACATTGCAAAGCACAATCCCTTCAGTAAGAAAACAGAAATTTTCTTTGAAAGGAAATAGAAGAGGAATTACCTTGTGAATTAGCAAATATTTGAAGAAGCATTGTTTTGATCACATGATGTATAAGTAACTCACCTACGAGTAAAGCATTTTCTTTAAGTTTATTTTCCATAGGACAGGCTACTCAGTCATAGAACATCCTGATGTCTTTGACAAGAGAGAGGAAACCATTTTTTGTACCCAGGAAGAAAAAAAGGAAGAAAGTAAAGAAACACAGTGAATTTTACTGACCATTAAAAGAGGCAACACTTGTCTTTTAAACTCAATACAAAATGTTTTCAATATCACCCTTCTTCAACTGTGCATTGTATTTGGCAAGATACTACTGTCAATTCACATTCAGAGCACACATCTTGTGTGTGCAAGATATAGTTCTATGATGAATTATGAATCCATCTCTTTCCTTCAGGGTTTGTTTCTTGAATACTTTTTTTCTTGCTTTTAAATATTTATTGCAAATGGACTTGCAGAAAAGTGTAGAAATGTCAGCTATAATCTACTTTTTGTATGCTGGGGAAGCCCTAGAATGCAAGTCATCTTTTATATCCCTCTTGCATCCTTTCTGTTTGCCTTTGGAGTGCCTTAGAGCTGACTGAGGAATTTTCTCACACTCCCAATCATTTTGAGTCAACACAGTGTGCTCTTTACATCCCTGTCATTTCATATGGTTGTTAAATAATGTATTGGCATAAGCTGGCAGCTTTGGGTATAGGAATGCTAGGACCAGTGCCAGAATTAGCTCAGGTCCATAACCAAATAATGTGTTATCAACTATTCCACTTGGGAAGCTATAACTGTCACCTTAAAATATTTTCTTTAAGAGCTTCCCTGCTCTCTTTAAGTTCATCTTTTCTCCTGCTGTGCTTTAAACCTGGTCGGCAGCTAAGTAGCACACAACCACTCAGTCACTCCCTGCCCCAGCAGGCTGGGGAAAGAGAATTGGAGAAAGCTCATGGACTGAGATAAAAACGTTAAAATTTGAAATTAAATAAAAATAATATGATAATAGCAATAACAACAAATCTAACTTGTAATTAAAAGGTAAAGAAGACCAAGACATAAAACTGAGAAAGGCAAGTGATGCAAATGAAAGGAATTGATCAGCCGCAACCTACAAGTGCCCAGTCAATCCCTTGGTGGTGTACTTCTCACCACTGTTCTCCCTGGTCCTTTGTGCTCAGGTTCTCCCTGAGATTTATGTCATATGGTATGGAATATTCATAGTGAGCCAAAACCAGGACACCTCAGGAAGCAGAAATCATGAAACTTGATGTTCTGGCCCCAGAAAAATTTGGGGGGAAAGAATCAGATTGAAAAGAATAAGCAATGATTTAATTCATACTCTTAAGGCACTGCCTGTGTTTGGGCAGGTGAGCTCCTCAGACAGTGTACAGTGGGCAAGCTGACTGACATTTCTGAATTTCTGAATCTTTATAGTTGCTCTAAAGTTCACATAGAACTAGTGCAGGCTTTCACTCAAGCAACTGTTATAGTTTTGTCCATACCTCTAGGTACAGAGTATAGAAATGCTTCTGAATAAACTGTACTTTTAATTCATGTTCCGTATCTTATATAAAGCACATTCACTTTTGTCTCAGAGAAGACAGAGAAAAAGTGGTTACCAAATTCACACCATTGTTATGTTTTTCTGCTGATGCTCAGCAGAATGGCTTGTTGTAGGCTCAGTGCCTAAATTCATATTAATTACTCATTTGTGTGACCCAATTCAGATAAACTTTTGGCTCTATCATCAATCAAGATGGAAGAAATGAGAAGCATCTGTGAATGCACATACCTCACAGAGAGGGCTTTCCCTGATCACTGCAAGTGCCATATGGTGCATGCACTATTGATCAGGAATATGGAGAAATCTGGTATGGCCTGCAGGAGTTACTGGTTGAAGAAAAAACACAACCAGCGTGGAGATTTGCCCCCTAATTTTTACTCTCACTTTTCCAAGTAAAATTGTACCTTGAGATCTACAATCTGCAGAATATAGGGGCAGCTGAGTGAACTGCTTACCAGTGTCTTTATGCATCAGGCTTATATCCCTGAATTACTAAGTCAGCTACACATCAGCTGATTTAACACTCTATAGTTTTAACTTAGAGATACGTGTGAGATAATGACAATAACATTAATACAGGTGTTTGAAAAACAGATATAGCCCTTCTGTTAAAAAGAAAAAGAGAAGTACTGCAAACTGAAGAAAATTATTTTACATCTTTAAAGACGTTTATTATACACAGGTATAATATAAGCCAGCATGAATCAGGACATGTAGCAATTGAATTTTGTAAAAGAAATACAAATCAATTTAAGAAACAATGAAAACATAAACAAAATACTTATGGAAAACATATGGCTTTTTATTTTACACGGCTGTGCATCCTGCTGCATTCTATGTCTGCCAAGAGAACTCCCAAATGCTATGAAGGAGACAAAAATAGTTATTTCACAGAATCACAGAATGTGCTGAGATGGAATGGATCCACAAGGATCATTGAGTCCAGCTCCCTGCCCTGCACAGGACATCCCCAAGAGTCACACCATTTAAATTCAGCCTTTCAGAAAGGGTCTGAGAGATTCCCAGTAAGGAAGTATACTCTGCTGTTCTGCTCACATTGCAGTAAAAAAGTTTTAAAACTAAATAAAAGACGAATTCTTCTGAATTGGAAAGGTCAGAGGTTTAAAATGTGAGATTTTAGAGGAATCAAAAGCTGAGGAAGGAAGCTCCTAGCACAAGCTCTAAAGGCACCAACAGCACCAACAGCCCTGGTAACTATCTATATTGCATTCTGCAATATAAATTTCACAATGTCTCCTGAGTAGTTATCTGAAAGAATGAAAATAATTCTTTTGCAAAATGAAAGTTTGCATCCCTGGCAAAAGACTGAAGCATTTTTGGAAGAGTTTACTGAGATTATTTAGAACCATTTTATAGCTTTGCCTTAGCATCTTAGTTGATTTTGTTAACTGGGTGAATGGAAGGAGGCAGATTATTTGTGGAAGAATCCTACATGCCTCATATTAAAATACTCCCACATAATTTATGAATAGAGGTCTGTTTTTGTCAAAACACTAACAGGATCAAACCTTTTCCTTTTTCACGGACGCCAAAGGATGCTTCCACATAGGCTTTCAAAGGAAGTGTCATCAGTATTTGTCATTTAGCTTATGGTCAAATGTACCTGTCTGGGTACACACAGGTTTCCTCAAAATATTTTGTTTGCTGCAGTGGTGAAAAGAGACTCAGACTCCTAATGATGAGCTTGTGCTACTCCTGTATGTGAGTAATTATCTTCAAAAGGGAATAGGGACCTTCTGTTCCTGCCTGATTCCCCAGTGATGTGGACGATTCCAATCATGGTCTGGAAACTGTCCATCATGACTCTAATCATTTTCCTCAGTCATACTGATTTCAGAAAAAAGATTATAGACTTTCTGGTAGCTTCATCTATACTATATATACTATATTATGTTTGGAACCCTGTTTGTTAGTCAGAAATGAAGTTGCAGCTCACTAGCTCTCCCCAAGCACACACTCTTAGAAAAAGACTAGCGAATCACATTTCCATGGCAACAGAGTTTCCAGAAACTGTGCTGCAAACAAAGGTAAAATGTCTTGGACACAGCTCATGGTATTGAATAAGTGAAGTCACTTTCTGTTGCAAGCTACATGTCTACAGAACTTAACAATTCTTCCAATTCAAAGAGTCTGGACAATTATTGGAAAGATGCACAAGCTTATCCTGTGGCT
Organism: Hylia prasina; assembly: GCA_013397195.1. Classification (NCBI taxonomy): domain Eukaryota; kingdom Metazoa; phylum Chordata; class Aves; order Passeriformes; family Sylviidae; genus Hylia; species Hylia prasina. Next base: position 1,100,721 of record VYXD01013944.1, read on the forward strand.
GGAGAAAGCAAACAGATCTGAGGAGGATCACCTCACCTTTCCTCACACTGGAGAGTTTTACCCACTTCAGGGGTTCAAGGCCTAATCAGCACCACCTGACTGAGATCAGACAGGAACATATTTAATTCAGGAAGACAGAAGTTTAAATCAATAAAACCAGTGACACTACACCTGTCAAGTCTGCCCTCAACTCCCTTTCTGCAGCATTTATTTAAAAGTCTTCCATGTTTTAGTCTAGCTCCCTCTTTACATCCTCATCCTCTTTTTGGTTTCTGTGATCAATTCCGATATTTTCTTTTCCTGCCATAGCAAATCCCCTCACTACAGAATTCTTAAATGAAATATCAAGACTCTCAGTAAGTAATTTGTGGCTTTAAAATGATGCATTCAGATATTCACTTCATTAATCTGTAACCCCTCCCAAGTCTTTGCCTGTCTATTTAAATTCCAAGCTCAGCAGGAGAAAATCCTACTCTATAGCTAAAATATACCTGATACAGTGGGAGCTTAATATTGTACCAGTACTCAGTCATGAACACGTTCGCCATGTATCCTTTGCCTGTTCACAAATAGAAGGATTACCAATACTGTCAGTTCTTCTACCCTCTCCACCTCTGCCTTCACCTGCTTTTGAAGGTGGAAAATGGATGAGGCAAGGCAAAAACCTCACAGGTATCAGGGACAGAGAAGAAAAACCATGACCAAAGCGCTCCCCAGAAAACTTAAAATAAAAAATGTGCCATTTAGGAATTTATCTAATCTCATTTTTGCACAATAGCAAACATTTATGACTCTACTATCTATCTTCATAGGATAGTTCAATGATTAATTAACCTCACTGCTAGGAACTCCATCTTAATTTCAAGATTGGAAATGACACACTTCATCTTCTAGTCACTAGATCTTGTTATGTCTTTGATATTAGCAAGAATTAAATTGTTTTGGTACTGCACATCTTTTCTATGTATAGAAAACTCCATAAACATTAAAACTGGAAAGTGTTTATCACAGTTGTTCGAGCACTGCTGCAAAGTGAACAAAGAGTAATCATACTACACATAAATAATTCTTATATCAAATATTTAAATTTTATGTATCTATCTCTTCCTTTTTTAAAAATTTTTATACTAATGAAAGAGAAGGCCACAAATACTGATTAGGTCATTTGTTCTGATTTTTCATAGGATATTAAATTTCATCGAGATCCCCTTATGGATAACAAATTACTCTACTTACAGCAAACTGTCCCAGTCCTTAGGTGACCTAACTGTGATTTGGCAGGAAACAGGAATGACTAAGATGTCACTGTCCTAATTCTTGCAATGATAAAGAACTGCTTTGATAATTCTGGCAAAGGAACTATGTCCTATTCAATAGGTGAATGTATAGGGAGAAAAAGACAGCCTACTTAACAGGAAAATGTCCCAAGCCTGAATGTGACAGTTCTTAAACCCTCAATGATGTGGACAAGACACATACCTGGCCTCACTGTTCCATGTATCATCACCAGCTACGGCTAAATCATTTTTGATGCTCAATAGAAATAAATCCCCCAAAGGAACAGCAACATGTATGATCAGATGTGCCTAGGGGAAAAAACTCTACTTAATTATTGAAACTGATCAGCAGAGATCCTGAGAGATGAGGTTCACTTGCAGTGCATACCTTGATCAGGAGACTCAAGCTTCATTATTGTAGGGATGACAATACAGGTAATTTTCTTCTTCCCATGGCAAAAGAAATAACTGAACAGAAAATTTCCAAAACTCACAAATTTTGATGTTTGCTGTCATGTTTTTCCAGCTCAAGCCACATGCACAGGGGCGTTGACATTTCATTTTGAATCTGTGTTTAAACAGATCTATTTTTACCAATACCATATTTCACTTTAAAAGCAATCACTTCAAGGTGAATAGTTCTTTCTCTATGCCCATAGTAATTGCCATCACTTCCAGGAAATTGCACTTGTTTTAAAACTGCACATATTTAACTTCACTCTCTAGCCTTTTTTTTAATTATTTTATGCATTTGTAAATAAGACTGAAAAGGCTTTTAGCAATGTAACTCTACCATGTTTAAGTGCCCTTCAGAGCACAGAGATCAAGTAATGTCCCAAGCTTCTCGTTTAAATCAATTTATTTATTTATTTATTCATTCATTCATTCATTTATGCCTCCTGGCTCATTTGTAAACTTTCTTTGAGTTTTTTCTCCTGTATCTGTCTGAAATAGGTATACAAATGTATCGTATTAATGCTGTGTAATGTGAGGATCTGCCTATTTTGTTATCCTCATCTACACTGAATTATCACAGAAATATTTTTGCCATTACAAAATTTTATTTTGCTAGTCATAATTGTTGATATCAAGTTTTCTTCAGATCTTTTACTTTCAAAGACAGAATTTGCCTCCTGCTGATATAACTTTTATCATTGAAACTCTGAGCTATTGCCTTGCCTCTGAATGTATGAAAACATTTTTTAGTGAATTGAGACCATTTAGCAAGGTAATTTTGATCATTTTATAATAAGGTCTTGCCTTTGCCTTTATAAAAAAATCACCCTTTGAAATATGCAAGATACAAGAAAAGGCTTAAATTACCACTGAACTCCTCATATAAAATACAGTCTAATAAAGAATGCATGCTCAATTCTTGGTGTTGCTAGTGCAGGTAGTTTATTTAATGTTATGTTTTGGAAGAACTGTGAGCTCAATGATCTGAAATATGTTTATTTTTAACATACTTTCCCTCATTTTTTCCTTTGCCAAAACTGGTAAATTCTATTGCATCAGGTGAGGCGAATGTGTCTTCCTACATTCTCCTAAAAATGGACATCTCTCAAACCTTTACTTAGTCAATTTTTTGAGATTTATTTAATCAGCATTTAGCTGTAGCTGTCTACCTGACTTCAATATTCATGTTTGAAAGTGCTTAGAGCCTTCACCCTATTCATTACTTAACATGTTGTCTCTTTTAACTTCCCTTACTAATACTTATTGTTATTTTTATTGTTATTGTTTTCATATTAGCTTTGGACTACTACGCAGCATAACTACCTTAGTGTTTTAGAATTTTGGTTTTGGAGTCCATGATCAAAACTTTTTTCTTTGAACTTTTTTACACTAAACTGATGTTTCCAATCAGTTATGTTTCTTTTAAGCTTTAGAAAACAATTTTTTTTTTTCCTTTTTCCTTTTCCAAAGTCTTGGAAAGTAATACAAGCTGAAGAGCGTCTTAGCAACTCTGCTTGTATATCTTAAAGTGAGATTCAGCATTGAAGGAGGGATTCAATCAAAACTACGTTTGAGTCCAAGTTCTTGTGATAGTCAAATTATATATAAGCAAAACATTTGGGAGAGCAAGGACAGCTATTTACCTAATACAGAGAAGAATTCAGCTGTACAGATACCATTTTAGATATCTTACACTGTCCACTTTGGCCTGTCGTGGGCAGTCCAGGATGCAATCAGATCATGTATTTCAGATTTCTACAGATCATGTATCGTGTATCACAAAAGCCACCCCTGTGCAAACTTTTGATGTATTATAGGGCATTTCAAGCGTTACCTATGCTTAAGCAATTGTCTCCAAGTGGTTGCTCAGCTGGATAGCTCCCTACACTCCAAGCAGTCAAGGTCTAGGGTTTTCCAGAGGGTGTATGGGACATTTCTATGGCACTGGCAGGTAGAGCACAATCTCTGGGAGACATTTGCCCTTCTGGAGCCTCAGCTGAAGGGCAAGACTTCTCCAAATGTGGTGAAAAGTAGGTAGGTAAACAGCTAAATTAAGCCTTTGATGTCCAGTGACAGGGAACACAGCAAAGGATACCTACCCCACAAAGGGAGGCCTAAAAATAGACATCTATGTTTACGCAACTCATTTGCAAACTGAATCTCACCATCAGTGACACTATAATTAGGAAAGTATTTTGTATATTAATTTGTTATGTTTAAAAATGCTAAGAAAGATTTATATTAGCTGGATAAAATATTGTGCATAATTTCCTTGTTATAAACCCTAATAAACCCTTTTTATAATTCTTGTGTGATTCAAAGAAATGCATGAATTCATTTTTTTTTTTTCCTCTGGTGAGAAATCACAGATATTTTAACTATGATTTTACTGTTGGAACAATTATTCACGAGTAGCTGAGTTCCAGCAACTCCCACATTTTAGATCTTCTTTTTTTTTTTGTTTTCTTTCTTCATGGGACTAGTCTTCCATTTCCCAGAAAACCTTAAGAAACATGCCAACAAAATGCCTAATGTTGACCTGTTTGATACTGTATTTTGCTAATTTTGCAATTGCATTGTGTATCACTTGGGTTTCTTGGGGTTTGGTATTATTTCTCTCCTTTTCATTACTACTACAATTTTTAATTATTAGTAGTAGTAGTAGTAGTAGATGATTTTACTTCATTTCAATTAATAAACTATTTTTATCACTGACCATTAAGTTTTGCCTTTTTTTTTTCAATTCTCTCCCCATCCCACTAGGAAGCAGTGAGCGAGTGGCTGTTTTGTCAACCACAGTTGACAGCTGCTGTGGTTTAACCCCAGTTGTTTTCAGTATCTAGGATCAAAAATGAAAAAAATTCTGAAGGGGTCTAGTAGAGACAAGCTTCATCTATTTAATTCTTGTAATATTGTTTATATGAACTATATGAGAACAGAGTTCTGATGTGCAAAGGTCCCTAACTCACTGATGGCAATGAAGCTGATTAAAACTGAATTAAGCGTATCACTCTTTCACCAAGTATTTTTTCCATATTGACTGAGTGATTGGAAGGAAATTTTCTCTCCCCCTCTTTATGTCTCCCTTGAACATGGAAAAGTTGGGAAAAGCATATGTATGGGATAGTTGAGGAGGTTTTCACTACAGACCTACATGTTTTGCAACATCAGCTGTAAAGTAGTCTAGCAGGAAACAACAGATGTTCATGACAACATGGGAATGGAAAAGCAGGATCTAGTGCTCTAAAAAAACCCCTCCTTATGTGCAACATTTTGAGTTGAGGGAAGATAATCCTCAGGGCTGTTTTCTTCAAGTAGCATTAAATATTTTTCCAGCATCCTTCTGCTGTTTGGTTCTATCTTCATGCACCATATATCTTAGCATGGAATGTTGTACTGAAATTTAAATGAAGAAGACATGTTTCTTGCGGCCATAAATAAAAACAGCAAAATGAACACACAGGTAGTTAGACAGAGAGTTAGACTGATATGTAAGTACACAGAGAACACAGTTCTGCTCGGTGCCTGTGACTGATAACCACTTGAAACATTACTGGAACCCAGGGAACCCATTATTCTCCTGTGCAAGCCATTTGGATGGTAAGCCATGCTAACTCACAAGACCTCAGCTTCAGAATGGAGTCTGGAGGGTGCAGATTCCTCCTCAACATAGCTTATATATGTCACTGTGTGAGGAAAAAGAATCTCAAGTTCTTGGAGACACATTGTACCTACTTAAATATTTCTTACATGTTTCCGGAATGGTCTCCTTGGAAACTGGAGTTTCAGCTTGTCTGCTTATCCCTTTTGTCCTGACTAAGGTACAAGAAATCATTAGCAAGTTGAGATGCTGGTAGCTCTGACAACTTCACATCATTATAATGATAAGAAGTGTGAAATAGAAAAATGTATATAATTTTCTGTTTGTTCTATTCTTTGTCCTGCAGGAGAAATGAGTTGGTGAAAGTAGCAATATCAGCCTTTGAATTTGTTACCATTCACATACAAGAAAAAAAGTATGCACATAAATACAGAATTGAAGAGGCTGGTATTACATGTTAGATGATGAAAATACAGTAATGAGGAACTTTTCTAACTTATAGATCTCAGACTAATTTATTAATTAATTGAAAGTTTCAGGAAGTTTTGCATTTCAGTAGATTATGATACGTGCATGTTCATCAACATAATAGCATGCAATAAATAAAATATTGTATATTAGGGAGGTTGTGTTCAGAATAGCAGAAGGGATACCAAAAGGACAACTTTCATAATGCTCTAATTGCTAACATCCATAGATGGATTAGAAGAGCAAAGCAGCAAATGAGCTTTGTGTTTTTTCTGAGTACCCTTGCCACCATGTTTTCCCCAAATGCCCTAAAATTTAGAGCAAATAGTTGCACAATAATAACAAAAACCATCATTTTCATTATGTCTAATTTAATTTTGAAAACAAGGAGATGAACACATACTACTGAATCACATTTCTTGTCCTAAACCAGCCACTTATTCCTACTGGATTAACAATAAGCACTCTCTTTACAGCAGAAATTGGAGAGTACTGAATTTAATAGTCTTTGTGTAAAGGTGATATATTGCACTTAACACTGCTGACCTTCTGGGTATTTACAAACATTGCAACACTTTATTTGTTCCCATATTTATTGAAGGACAACATTTTAATCTTTTATTTCATACATCTTTCTTCATGGCAATTGAGTATAGTTGCACTGGACGCCAGACCATAGCACTTTGTCCTGGTTTCAGCTAAGATAGAGTTAATGTCTGCTGAGTAGCTGTTACAATGCTGTGGTTTTGGACTCAGAATAAGAATGGTTTTGATAACACACTGATGACTTGGGTTTTTTGCTAAGTCATATTTATTCTAAGTCAAGGACTTTTTTTCCTCTCACATGCTCTGCCAGAGAAAAGGTAAACAACAGAAACTGGGAGGGAGCAGAGCTGGGACAGCCAGAACTGACCAAAGGGATATTCTGCACCACAGAATGTCATGACAAGTATATAAAATGGGGGGAATTACCTGTAAGGGAAGTGGATCTGTGTTTGGAAGGAGGGTCTGTCATTGGTCAGTGGGTGATAAGCAATTGTATTTTGCATCACTTAACTTCTTCCGCTTATTATTATTATAATTCATCTTTATTACTGTATTTTTTTACTTTATTTTTGGTTAGTAAACCCTTTCTGTCTCAACCTACAGGCTTTACTTTGATTCTCCACCCCATTCCATGGGTTGTGGGGTGTAGAGGAGGGTTGATTGAGCAGCTGTGTAGTGTTTAATTTCCACCTGGACTTAAACCATGACGTTCTTTTAACAGTGGGCATGAATATTGCTATAAATACCTCCAGGATTTATCTGTGTTCCTATAAATAGGTTTGAAAATGTACATGTTAGTACTTTAAATTGATATCTCACTACAATCAGGTTGTATGGCTACAACAACACCCACAGAAACATGTTGCAGAGGGTTCTAACCCATAGCAAGTCTGCAATTTTTCCTTTCTCTATCTCACTCTTCTAACCTGAACATGAAAAATAAATTAAAAAAACCCTGAAGTACATTAAAATAATTCTAAAGTTTAAAAAAATAATGCTGATTATTTTGTATGTAAAGTATTAAAATTAGGAATAAATGTTATGTTTCCCTCTAGCATGGGTCATAATGAGTGTTCATACATGCAAATAATTAATGCCTAATCTGCTTAATTTCTGGGAACATAAGACTGATATAGTCAGGATACCACACATCCATGTACTTACATCCTGGCTAGCTCCAGTGAGTTCACTGAAAATTGTGATTTCATTCTCAATTTCTTGTAGCCATATAGTTTTGACTCAAGATTTAAAATTTTTAGTTTTGATGAAGAACACTGACAAAATTCTGGGTTTTTGAAAAGAAAATGGAGGAAATTATGAGGAGCTTAGATTTAAACTTCTTGGGTAGAGAGGCAGTAGAATCATAGAATCATAGAATATCCTGAGCTGGAAGGGACCAACAAGGATCATTGAAGTCCAACTCCTAGGACAGCCCCAAGAGTCACACCATGTGCCTAGAGCAGGCCAGCTGTGGTGAGCTGAAAGATAAAACATAATGTACTAGTAATTTATTACTGGTGATGACTCCGGAAGAATGATCCATCTCATTGTTCTGCATCCCAAAATGAACAAGTATTTGAGAGGAAAAAAAAAACTATGCAGACTGATTTAGCATAAGATCCCAAAATATATTTTGAAATTGAAAATGGAAGCAAGATTTGTAGAAGCTGTGTTGCATGTGATGGTTTTGCTGGAATAGAGTAAACTGGCTTCATAGTATCTGGTCTGGAGCTATGTTTTGGGGGTTTTTGTTTGTTTTGGTTTTGGTTTGTTTGGGTTTTTTTGTTTTGGTTTGGTTTGGTTTGGGTTTTTTTTCCTGCAATTAGTGCTAATAACACAGGGATGTTTTTAATTCCTTCTGAGAAGTGCCTTCACCCTACGCAACCAGCAAGGAGACAGAGGGTGCACAAGAAGTTGGGGGGGACACAGCCAAGGCAGGTGACCCCAGCTGCTAAGGGATGTTCCATACCTTATGGTGTGGTCAGCATACAGAGCTGGCCAAAAAAGAAGGAATGAGATGACATTCAAAGTGTTGTCATTTGTCTACCCAAGTCACTGTTACATGTGATGGAGTTGGGCTTTTCCTAGAGATACCTGCCCAAGAGAATGAACTCCTTGCTTGGCCATGCTTGCATTCGTGGCTGTTGCTTCTCCTATTAAACTGTTTTTAACTCAACACACAAGTTTTCTCACTTCCACCCTTCTGATTCTCTGCCATCCCGTCAGGGTATAGTGAATGAGCAGCTGTGTGGGGCTTAGTTGTCAGCTGGGGTTAAACAAGAAGTTTGTGTGATCTAGACTAGCTGCTGTAAAACTTTTTTCTTGGGGTGGAGGGCAACAGAAAAAATACAATAATAATGGCTAGTTACATTTACTTTTGTTCCTATTGTTATTATTATCCCATGGATTTGGAAAGATTGTATTCAAAACATGAGATATCCAGTTGTCAGTCAACCATAAGAATAATATGTCCAGTGTGCAGCTGAGAAATCTAAAGAAATAAAGTGGCAATTGATTTGACAGAAGAAGTCTTGCGCTGGAATTTATATTATTGATTTGTCTAGACACTAACAAGGAATTCCAGGGTAAGTCCACATGGCATGACGTGAGTGGTCTGAGGCACGTTAATTGCAGGAATGAACAGCTGTTCTTCCGACTCAATGACACTGTGCTACCCTGGAATCAAACAGTCAAAGATAATGACAGAAAACAACTTGATAGACCACCATGTATGATGGATAAATATGGATGTCTACATGAAGGAATAGCTCATCCTTTGAATGGTACTGTGCAAACTGTAAAGATTTTTACTAAATATAGTTCCAAAGGATTTTAAAAGAGACAGCTATAAATTATTTACTGTGTTTTCTTATTAAGTATTTGAAAATAGACATCCATGTTCTGTTTTCAACTCATGTAGCAACAGTAACTACCAAGTTCCAAACATTGCTTTTCAAATAATTCAAATCCCTTAACCACAAGAGATTGCCCTCTTTTTCCCTGTTCACACAGCTTCCAAGACCACATATCAGCTCTAAAGCAAGAGTGAAAATTTTCTCATATAAATAAAAAATACTTATTGATTTTTACTTGAAATTTTACATATACAGTAATATTTCAAGTAACTGAATGTTCAAAAGCCATATATAGTAGTACAGTGTTAATTGTTTAGTGTCTTCACTATTATTCTAAGGACTACACTAAAAAATTCCTCAGTTTAATATTATAAGTCACCAGTAACACAAAAGTCAATTTTTTTACAAGTTAATAATCAAAATAATGGTATTTTGTATTCCAAAAAGTATCCCTATCTGCTTGAAAGCCTATTACCACATGAAATTTCCAGATTTTTATATTTTTAGCTCTGAAATCAATAAGGGAAAGTTCATAACATGAAATGTACAGCATTAATGACAATAAGATCAGTGACATCTCTGTCATTCCACCCTCCCTAATTATTTTTTAATCATCTGAATTTTAAAATGGTCTCCAGAGATATAACTTGTGATGTTTGAATGCTGAGCTATGCAGAATTACATTTGATGCTTTCATTGTTGCAATCCTCTCCTCGCAGAAAATATTACACTTTAAAAAAAAATTAAAAAAAAGAAAAAAAAGAAAAATAAGAAAAAAAAAAGTCAGTGTTGGGTACTAAGTTTCCAAGAAAATGCTCTCTGCTTTTTGGAATGTGACAAGTTTGAGGACGCTGAAGGGTGCAGTCATTATTTCAGGATGTCCTGATTAAAGGCAAATTTGGGAAGAAACCATAAACAAATAAAAGAAGAGATTAAACTGATTTATAATCTCTGGACATATTGCTGGTACTCATAGCCTCACATGGATAATGTACATTTTTGCTTATGTGTTGCTTGGGAAGGGGCAGTTATACTGAAAACTATTTGGGCTGTGTATTTATGCAGCAAAGCTCTGCAGGATATGTGCTGTATTGTAGCTGCAGATATGTTAGCTCTTCAGTGTGGCCAGCATATGCTTTTGCAGTGAATCTCCCAAATGTTCCTACTTAGAACAAAGACAGTTCTTACTGTGGAGTGGTCTCAAGGCACTGGATTTCTTTAAGGCGAACCTAAACCTGACCCAGGAATGTATCTAATATTCTCCTGCTGCAGTCACTCTGCCTAAGGGACAAAAGTAGGGCTGGTCTGAAATAAAATCCATTCAAAATGTGTGTGAGGGTATGATGTCTGCAGCATCAAATCTTTGGTCTGTGCATATCCATCCACCTCGATGTAATTGTGCTGTTTTTCACTCTCTCACTGCTCTAAAGGTCACTTGCTTTAACAACTATCATTTCAGCGTTAATAGATACATGCCTGCTAGCTGTCCCCCACAACAGCCTGGAAATTTCTGAATCTCCATTCCTTTCAAGAAATTAACCTTGTCTGACCTCCTGAACCCCTCCAATTATTTTTCTAGCAAGCATCAACACAAATATATCCTTAAAAATTAAGCGAAAAAAACTGGTCTGAAGGACAGACGATAGATATGCATAAAAAGGCAAGAAATGAATGACTCTATCAAAGGTACTGAGCTTGCTTCTTCACAGGCTAGCATGTTGTGAAGTTTCTCACAGCTATGCAAACAGGTATAAATTGTTACCAAATCCAAATTAGAATGTCTATATGCAATTTGAACTCACTTTGTAAATCACTCCACAAAATGCTCAACAATGGAAAATGAAAGACTATAGTTTGCCCTGCTGTCATCACACTATTTCAGACATTTATTATTCTGGAAAATATGTGACTTTTTTCCACATCGGTAAACCACTGAAATAGCAAATGACAAAGAAAGAGGCTTTATATTAAAATGATCTGGAGGGAATAGGTAAAATCTCACTAAAATAAGAATTTGAAAAAGAAAACCTCTATTATTGCTTGTGCTCCAAAAGAGTATTAGACCTGATTGAGTTGTTGTTTTTTTTCTACAGGATTCATAAGCTCATTTTTAAATTTTTTTTTTATAATGCCTATCAGTAATTTTTGCTTCTTTATCTATCTGGGCACATTTCGAATCTATGTAAATATGGTTACTTTTCAAATTTGCATAAGCATGTAATTTCACAGTTCAAGTTCCAGGACAGCAAACAGGATGCACAGGTATATTATGAGTATTTTAATCCTAAAAAAAGAGAAAACTTTTTAAAGAGAAATAGCAGGTTTCTGAAGTGTTCTCATTTCCTTTTTAGCAATAGATCTTGTACATCTCTGGAGAACCAGAGCGCAAATTCATTTTGCAAACACTTCAAATGGATGTCAGAATTTTTTATTTTCAAAATAATTTCTGAAAAACTTTAAGAAATCAGTTATTATTTCCAGCCTGTAAGTTAGATCTTAAATGCTAGGAACAGGAATTTGAAGTTATGATTCTTCCTTGAAGCTCTTCAGCAGAGTTGAAAGAGCTTGTGCCTTCAGCTATCAACAGTTCGAAAAGAGAATTTAACCATAGAACTCCATTTATTTTGCAGAAATACTGCCAGATTTCATTCTGCAATTAATCTATGTCATTTTCAGGTAAAGAGGTCTACATATCCTTATGTGATACAGAATTTCCTTCTGAATTTTATAGAGATATTCTTTACAAAGCATGTTAAAAAAGTGAAGAAAAAAAATTAAAAAGAATCCATGAAAGATCATTTCCTCTGTTAGTATCTAGAGTAGCCAAAATATCTATTACCTTAAATGTGGAAAACCATTGAGATGTGTCTTTCATTTTTTGAAAGGGATAACATTTGAAGTCTGCTTTATTTAGCTTCCATTTATTCAACAGCAGTGTGCATAGTGAACTACTTTTTGCTGTTTTTGAAGATCTTCTTTCTTGTAGTACTTTCTTGCTTCTTAACACTTGAAAAAACACTGCCATTAATTCAAAAATTAAGCACAGCTGATTTACTAGTTATCACATCCACTTCTCCCTTTAAAGACTCCCTGTAGATCACTAAATGAAGCAGTTTCTTCATCTAAAAGATTGCATTTTTGTATCTCTTAGATAATTGTATTCACATTGTGGAGATCTGAAGACTCTTGCCACAGTCAGGGAGGAATGTATGAGCACCCCATCATACAAAAATTGTTGGGCCCAGTCAGTGGGCTAGATTTGGACAGACTTCAGTTTCTATAGAAAGACCATTTCAGATCTTTCTTCCACTAAGCAGCGGAAAATTTCTAACTTTCACCTTACATATCTGTGAGGTGCTACAAATATTTTTCCAACTCAGAATTGACTTGCAAAACACAGCTATATTTAATAAATGTCTACCATTGAGTATGGAATTATCTATTAATCTATCTATTAATCTACTTATGGAATTATCTATTTAAATCTATGTTGAAAAAAAATTTTGTACTTCATACTCTTTGGTTAACTGATCTGAAAAGCACAGATATAGAGAAGATGTGAAGTATTGAAAATCCAGCACTGACGATTATTAAAAAAATCAAATTGTAGCCTGGAAGGAAAAGCTGGTCCTGAACTTTCTCTGGGCCCTATGTACATAGGGTCTATAATGTCTCTCAAGGTCTAGTAGAAAGTTTATTATAGAAGATGAGCACTTTCCCCTCGGCAGTGCATGCCTTTACATTCAGTGCTGATCACATGCTATATTCATCACTACATGCAGGCACCATCATGTGCTTATATTGCTGGGGAGAGTAATTAAACGCAATGACATTTTGCTTGTGATTTGTTGGGGAGTTTTTTTGCACATTTTCTTTGCTGGCTTCTTCAATTAGTTGCTACTGTCTTACAGTGAACATGTAATTTCCCCATAAGGGCAATATTAGACAAGTGAGATGATTTATAAGGACTGTTTCAACCTTCGTATACAACCACAAATACAAATCAAGATAAATGTGGTGTGTGAGAGTAAGAAAGTGTGTAATGCTTAGTGAAAGTTAGTGTTCAGACATTTCATGATAAACACAGCAGAATCACTGGAGGAAATTTTCCCTAACAATAATCTGTTGCTGCTGCTTATTTATCTCTTTTTTTTTTAATTGGTATTTCCTTCAGGCAAAAATGAGTCAGATGATGATGAAAACATTTGCCTTGGAATCTCCTCCTAAAGCCCACAGCCTAAATGTCAGAGCAGTTATAAAAACAAATCAAAGATTCATATCTCTAGCGATGCCTAACATCTGCTGTTTTGTTACAACTCTTGCACTTGGGAAATGGAATTAGAAGAAAATAATGTCCTGCCCTGGATTTTCCCAGTATAACTACAGTATTAAAAATATAATTTAATGTAGATTGTTGATTACAATACTTTTTTCTGGTGTTATTGCTTGATATATACATCTACATGCACACACATAAGGAAGTACAAACTATTATTGACTATATTTATATTATTATTATAGCTAGTACAATAGGCTAAGTGATAGTCAGTCTTGTGTCTGTATTACACTAGATGATATATAAGCATGTTTGAAAACAGTGCATTTGTATATCTATGGTATTTGTGTTTTCTGTGGTATTCTAAATAAAATTAATGATCGTGTTTGCAGAATCCATGCCTTCATAAGCTACTATTGTGCCAGAAAAATAGGATATGCATTCAAGTATGTGCATTTTGGGCATGCATATAAAAATTTTCTTAAATAATTTTGTTTAAATGAAAAACAATCTACACATCTCTCAGGCCATGAGTAATCATAAACATCTTACTATTAGCAGTATGATAAAGTTTTATCCAAGTCTTTTAATAAATACAAAATTATTTGGGGATTTCACATTTTAATTACAATCCTTTCACCTCCACTTCCATTAATGTAGTGCTATTGAGTGGCTGGTGTTTAAAATGACAGTTGACCAGTTCACTAGATGGCAGAACTCAGAGGTCTGTGGAGAAAAATACTATATTTGAGAATGTTAATTGATTCAATAACTCCAATAAAGGTTTTTCAAAAAATGTTAAGAGTAACATTCTGCTCTCATTTCCCCAGGTGTCAGACAAGAAATATCATGCTGACTTCAGTAAAAGTGATTCACGTTTACATCAGTAGTAATCAAGACTGAATTGTCCCTTTATGTACCAAACTGTCTCCCTGCCTCTCAGTCCTCCCACCTCTCTCTCTCCATAGATAGACAGATACATATGCACCAATTAAACACTTAAAGAAATCTTTAGAATTAATTTGTAAATATTATAATACTGTAAAATGTAAAATGAAGGGCTGTTTTTTCTTAGGAAGGATTTTATCTGACATTTTTAATTTCAAAATTAGAATTTTAATATTTTCAAAACATCATGGTTAACATGAGTATCTATATATCCTTCAGGCCTTGATATTCATATGCAAAGTGAAAAAATAATACCTTATTTTTTATAGAGTTAGAAGAACTTTGTTATACAAGTGTGATGGTTTAGGAATGTTATTGATGCTCAGATGAAACAGAAAAACCACGAGCTGCTCCCTCCTCTGCCCATCTCTGGTGAGAGGGACAAAAGACTGAGATCCCGAGTTGAGATATGAACAACTTGCTGGAAACAGCAATGATGTAAGAAAAGGAACAGTAACAGCAACAATATAAATAGCAAAAATGTACAAAGAGAGGGTGATTTACATACAAAGAAATACTCGAAGTCTGACCAGCTTGACCCAGTGCCACTCAGTCCCTGAGGCAAAGAACAAACAGACCCTCCATGTGCCACTGCCACCTTTTCTTCCTGAGCACAAAAGTTTTCCATCATGGAAGTCAAAATCCCTTATATCTGCCTCCTGAAATTGATATGCATGATGTAGAACAACAACCTATGCATGCCCACATGGCTCCAGGCTCTGCACCCTTGCACCTACTGAGACAAAATTAATGCTGTCAGTTGACACAAAGATACAGGGAAGACACAGATCTGCTGAGTATCATGAAGGAAAATAGTGGATTAAATTAGAGTACTGTTTCATTTTATTAATGAGATCTTTAATCAAATCTCAGCCTCCACAGTTGTCCCAGTTTGAATTTTGAATTATGACATGGAGCAGTTTGCAAGAGCACAAACTGCATGCTGTTTGGACAAGAGAAAAACCAAACACAGCACTTAGCCACTTCAGGTCTACCATCCACAGAAGTCTGCTAGAACTACTTCATGGTAAGACAGACCTGCTGAAAGACCTGTGGAGGGAATGAATATCAAGTCCTCAGTGCCAACCTTCCCATGTTTCTTCCCCTGTGGCACAATGCTTTTTGTGAATGTTGATTTAGCTGATGAATATAACCATCCCGCTTAGCCTGAAAGTATGGACAGATAACTTAACAAACCAGGAATTAAGGATTTCCACAGCTGATATGTGAGGGGTAGAGTTTTACCAGGTTCCTTGGGTCTGAGCAAACCAGGACTACGTTAGGTATCATCCAGTTCTTCCACATTATTTAATACCATGTTCAATATTTTTAAAATATTCTCATACATACACAAACCTTCAAAATAAATAGATGTGCCATGGGATCTTCAAGAATACCTTATTTTTTTATTGATCACACAGGGTAGCCAGGTAATCTGTGACAGAAAGAGCACCTGTTGTAGTTGTTTGTTACTGTAAGTTTGCTCTGTGCACTTTGGGGTGGTTTTTAGGAGAGGTGCCTGAATTTAAGGATGTTTACTTGTCTGTTTTTTCTAGTTTATGTGCTTCTGGTCAGGTGAAATCTTGCAGGGAGAGAGGGACTATGCCCACAAGAATTCTGCAGTGGGATAGTTGTGGTGACAATGAAGAAACAGGTTGGTGAGGGCCAGAGATAAACCTGTGAGTCAGAAGTGGGGTTGTGTCCCATCACAACAACAAAAAAGACTTTTCAATAATGCAGATCAGAAGCAAATTGAGTCTTTGGGAGAGGTTAGCCTTGCTTTGGATCTGTTTCAAAGAAAAAAATAATTGCAAGTTCTTGACTCAATTTCTGATAATTTTAAAGAAAATCATGCCCAAAAGCACACTATTCCCAAGTTCAGTGGTCAGGTTAACTGGGAGGCTGTGGTACTTAGCTGATAGTTTGAAAACACTGTATTTGAAAAGTGTAATGAAAAACACAGCACATGAAATGCCTGGAGGAGATTGCACTTGTACACAGAACTGTTTGGCAGTACATTGCCTGTGCCCAAAAACTGATGCAGTCAAATTAAATGGCATTGTTATGTGTCTCTAGGTACGTATATGATGCCCTTAAGTATCTTCTTTGCCCATCTCTATTTGCCATTCGCTCTCAGAATTAAAAATGGTTGTAACAATGATTTTTTAAAATTCTATCTCTTGACAAGATGGAAAGAACTGAAAACAGCTTTAAAATCCTGCATCTGAAGATTCTCCCTGGAGCAATATATTGTTAGCATGTATTGCCGATAACATTTTCACCAGGGTCTGCATAGGGTGTTGCAAGTGTATTAGGTGGATTGAAGGTTGAATTCCAGTGGTAGAATGAAATGGTTTCTACTGTTTTACAGCATCTTAAAATAATAAAGTACTCAGAGTCCAAGTGACACTCTACATTGAATGGTACACATTGTATGTCACGTCCCTTATCATATATTTTTGAACTAATTTACAGGCTGGAATAATTTACTGACACATAATATTAAATAACTGAAAATATTTGTTTTCTACTGAAGCAGTTATGTAAGAGACCAGAGAAGAGCAGTCTAATTCTTTATACTAATCTTTCAAAATCCATAATAATGAGAAATGCATAATTTATATAGTGTCAGCTGGGGATTTTTTATAAAAAATACTACATTTTCTTTCTGCTTTTAGCTGTGAAAGAAAACAAAGAAGCTCTTGCCAGTTCGCCATTAAACAGAGAATAGATGTTTGCTCTGGGCAATGGTTAAAAACAAGCCAAACAAAATCCAAACTGGTCAGGTCTGGACTGCCCCAGCAGCTTTTATATGAGCTTTCTTTCTGCAAAGGGATAGTGCAAATAACCTTATGATGACACCGAGAAGAAAAGAAGCTTCCCGAGAAACAAGATGGACCTCTTCAGAGGACTAGGCATTGTTTTCCAGAGCTGTGTAGATCTGTTTTGGAAAGGGTCCATCTCATAGAATCACAGAATACCCTGAGTTGAAAGGGATCCAAAAGGATCATCAGAGTCCAACTCCCGAGGAAAGGTACTGGTATTTCAAGTGTCACATGAAATAAAAATTAAAGACATACATCTAAGGAGGCATTAGTTGGACTTGGCCACCAAATGCTTGCATAGATCAAGTGAAAAGCACCCAGATGCAAGATGCTTGTTCCCAACACATCTGCTCTGCTTCTCTTATTTGTGCTCGTTCCTTCCACCTGAGCAAGTGATTTGTATTACCTAAATGAGTAACTGTCCTGCTGTTTCTATTCACAGTCAGTGAATGCTTACCTTACACTGATGATAGCTGTTCAACCACAGAGTCCCAAAGGTGGCTGCTGAACTTCATGGTATTGCTGTAAATATCTGTCTCCACAGTACACCTGACCCTTACTGTCAGCATCAGTGTTGTGACCTTTGCATACTGGACAGCAACCATTTACTTATGGAGGGAGTCTTAAGACGTTTTGGATCAGAGTACTGAGGGGTTTCCCTCTACCATATGGAATGGGTTTTGGTCCCTGTATACATATAAATGCTTCTGTTTGGATTTTTTCATTCCACTGTACAGGAATAGCCCCGATAGTATCCAAAAACAATTTAAAATATTCTTCAAATTCTCCTGTTAGCTCTTAAATGACTGCAGAGAGCCAGTAAAAAGGCAGCATACACTTAGCAAAAGTAGAAAAAGATCAGCAAATATTGTTAAGACTTTTCTTCAGTTGCTGCAGGAGTCTTCTCCTAATAACCAAAGAAGCATTTAGCTGCAGTACCAGTTTCATACATCCAAAACCTTGAAAGCCAGTGATTAAGTACAGGAAGAATTTCTTGACATTATTCCTACATTCATGTTACTTGTGATACTTACAATATCAATGATTTGACCTTTCATGAAACTTTCACTTGCATACTCTACATTAACTGAACAGAAGTTGTTAGCCCAGCTATCAGTTTGTACTATTGTATAAAACCTTATCACAGATCTTGTATGTGTTTGCAATAATTATGTCAAGCAGAAAAAATATCTGGCTGCCATATTCCCCTTTTAGTTGGGCACTTACTGTATCAGCATTGCTGAAGACCCTAGAAGCATTTAGAATTAAGAAATGTTGATGGAGGCCAAAGTGCAAATTTTCTGTCATGCTGCTGTTCTCAGAGCACATGGAACCTTGCCTTTACAGCAAATGAAGGAGAAAGTAATAAAAATAAATAACATTTTTCTGAACTTGAACTCTTGGGTAAGGGATGTTCCTGTGTGCTTTTGTATGTATGTGTGTGATGTCAATAGCTCCTCAGTGCTGAATGACATTTGATTAATTAGAGCAATTAGCAACCACTTTGTGTCAGTCACTGGATATTAATGTTGCTATAACCCCAAAGTTTAGCAAATGTTAGTAGCCATCAAATTGTGTATCTCAGACTATTTAAGTTCTTTTTGGCCACTATTCAAAATACACTGTGACTCTTCTGGCAACCGAGATGTGAAAGCAGACCCAAACAGCAATTCAGAAATGACACAACTCATCTCAGCTTTCCTCAAATGTATAATACATTCAAGACTACCCTGATAATATATAATGGGGGCCATTTTCAGGAAACAATTCAAGAAAATATGAGAGAACCAACATGACCTGGAAAGTGCTTTTTTTTTTCCCCCTGAAAAACTGGCCGTAACATTGCCAGCTACCTACTTGAAAGAATCAACTTTGGAATTGATAAAGGAATTTGATATAATAGAGATTTTTTTCCATGTCTTTTGGAATTACGCAACTAAATTACATTAATTAGAGCAGGTATGATATATGATGGTATATATTGGAATAAAAGAGCTACTAGTCTGCCTGGAAAATTGGAACAGATCTCTTCAAATCCTTGCATTGTTTCTCCAGTATGTATTTGCTTAGTTCCTGTTCATGGGGAGAAGTTCAGACACTAGTAAATAATTTACAACTTGCTCCTTGTTCCTCTTGGATAAATCTTAAGAGAAAAAAAAAATATTCAGGACTATGCTTGATCTCCTAGTTTGAACTCCAAACAACAACATCACTGGACTTTACAGCAGTGTGCCATTATGTGGTTTGTATTTTTGTTTACTCTGATAAATTTTCATGAAATACGTCTACAGAGAATTTCCCTGATAAACATAAGGTGTATCATCTATTTTTGTAAGGGAGATTTTTTGAATTTGAATACATTTGGGTCTTTTTTATTTATCTATTTAGTGACATTTTGATGCTGATTTTTTTCCTGGCATATTGAAATTTTCCAGTATAATAAAAAATATATAAATAGAAAAATGTGAAGCCAATTTCTTTAGCGATAGTATGGATGTTTCCCCTTCTGTACCTGGAGATCACTCATAAAGGTTTACCTAAAGTAGATATTCCCTTTAAGACTTATAGTGAACTATGTTCAGAGGTGAAGCAAACAGAATGCTTCAAATTAATTTCAAGTCTTCTCAAGAGAGGGATTTGGAGAAAGGATATGTGTCAAGAGCAAAACTAAGTATATTTCAGGAATTTGCTTGAGTTCTGTTCATGCTTATTGTTCCATGATTATACTAGCAAATGCAAGTTAAACAGAGAAATAAATAGATGAAAAGACATTGAGAGTTTAATGTTTCCTCTTCCTTGCATAACAGAATGGTGTTTTTTTAAATTTCTAGAAGGTTATTTCACTTGAACAGAGTGGGTTTTTGTTTAAAGTAGTATGTGGAAGCAGGGTACTCCAGAGAGAGGTTCTTTGCTCACTACAAACAAGACAAAGTAGGAAGATCAATTCCAATACAGAGCTAGAATAGGGGTCTTACCATACAAGATGTTGTTCTTTTACTTGCAACTGCCTGAAAGTGGAACTGCTCAAATGAACTAAATATAGAAAAACTATATTGGAAAACACTACACATAGTTGTAGAGGAAGGTGGTAAGCGGTATCTGCACGCAAGATACAGGAATAAGAAATAGAAGGTTTAGTTTTTATAAGTATGAAAAAGAATGCTTACTGAGTATCTGCACTTTCTGTAGCATTGGTAATCCATCCTGTAAGATAAAAATGCAGGTACAGAGATGCTGGTGTGCAGAATTCTGGGACTAGCTATTGGCAAAGTTGCTCTGTGTGTGTGTCAGTCTTGAGGCTGGTTTAAACACTGACAGTCAGAGAGGCAGAAAGGCAACTGAAGAGCTAAAGGCATAATGAATTGTTTCTGGTTTGTGTTAGATAAAATTAAATGGCTTTCACAAGGAAGGCTTCACTTGAGACTTTTTGAGGATTGGTGCTTAGGAAAGTACAAGCTGTAGCCTTTAGAAAGAGAATCTACACAAAGATCTAGTGCTTTTGATGCAAGGTGAAGAATTTTTAATATGCTGAATTTCAGTGCAGGAAACAGCCAAAGGCAAAAATGGCAGCCTGAAGCCCTGCATCCATTTCTGACTTGGACAGATGTCCCACTAAATATCTGTATCCCAGAGTGAGATGTTTATTGTGATTTCACCAAATTAACACAAAGCCCATAAATTTACTTTCAGAGTTCCAGCAAGGTGCTTAAACATTGCCATTTGGATGCAATTTTAGTTATGCTGTGGTTCAACTGTATGAACATGGGAGTATAAAGGTGTGAAAATAAAATGCTCCTTGAAGAGCTGTCTGTGGCAGATACTTTCTCTGTATGCTCTGTAATTCTTGCGCTGGTCAGCTGAGCTGACACATGCAGGAGAGGCTGTGATTCATTGCAAATGAAAGCTAGGAGCATAATATGTATGAATTAGCACTAAACAAAAGCCATAAGAGCTCATGATCTTAGCCAGCTTCTTAGCCAGAGGTTGTCCCTCTGCTTGGCCTGTGGTCCCCGTGGATTCCCCTTGGAAGAACAAGGCTCTGTGGCTGTTCATCTCCCTGTGAGTGACACAGAGCAGGGAAATACCTTGGGTACCTTTCTCTTCCTGGCCAGCCATGGGACTTGCTGCTCTGTGTCTTGAATGTCAAAATCTAGCTTGGATGAGAAATCCTTCCCAGAACAATACCACAAGGGATTGCAAAGCTATTCAGGCAGTGGAGAAGTGCCCACAGCTATTTTCTGGTCTTTTACTTATAAATGCTGCCAGAGGAAATGTGGAATAGAAGATTCTTTCACCTTAGCTGATAAATGAAGAAGTTACGCGAAACAGTTAGTTACAAACAACAGAAAAGTTTTGGATTTATCCAGTGTTCAGGATTTTGTTTTTCAAAATGGGCAAGGAAGGAAAGGGGAGACCATCTTTGTGGCCCTATCCATATTTTAAAAATTCTCTTAAAAAATGTTTCTAAGTGAAAAAAAATGTAGTAAGTGAAATTATTTTATTAATAAAGATGTTAGAAAAAATAATTCTAAAATTTTCTTCTCTTTTTGACTTTTGGAATTGAGTAGATTCAGTTTCTACTAAGAATATTGTTCTTCTGGATACTTATTTTTCTAGATTTGCAAAATAATTTAATGGTGAACATTTTTTACTCAAGAGTATTGAGCACAACATGTTTAAATAATTGTTAAGGTAAATTTGAATTTAATAAACACTGATTTTATTCACATTTTATTTATAGATGCCTATTTATGTTAATTTTATTTGTAAGTTGGTTGGATTTGTTTCCAAAGATTTTCACAATTTGTGGTTGCTCCATTAGTCTCCACTTCTTGTACATCTGCTTCCTGCCTTTATCAACTGAACTTGAAATGAAAATGAAACTGAAATGTCAGAACTTCCAAATTTTAGTGAGCCAGAAATTCCAGCTGACTTTTAGGCCCGTATTTTCGCCTCCTTATTTTCTGTCTGAATTCTCTCCCTCAGAATTATTTTTCAATTTCATGTAGTGAATAATCAGGTGATTAGGAACCCCAGTGCCAACCACTGACCCTGTGCATTTTCTACTTGAAAAAATATTTAAGGAAAGTGGTAATGCCTGTGGGGCTGTAGTTAGAGGTTGTAACTCTTTCTAATGCGGATTCCGAATTTTGCGTTTTCATTGTTTTTATAAAATAGTCTTGCTGCACAAGACATGGTACGAAGTGAAAAAAAAACTATCAGGAGAAACTGAAAAGATTGGGTTTTTTTCAAGGTTGTGACAGGACGATACCCGTGGTAAATTTTATCGGCCAGGCAAACCCTAAACCAGCCATTTTTTGCTGGGACGGATGTTACCCAAACTTCATGTTTCAGCTCAGCTGCAGAGACTTTGTCAGTGCAAACTTTCTAACTTTTAGGGTTTTTTTCCTTGTATTTTTAAAGTACAGAAGAAATTAGGCTTTCAACTGTTGTGTAACAGAGTTGAGATTGGACCAAGGTGTAGACATTCCTTCTGAGAATTAACAGAGGAAATAGTTAAAAAAAAAAAAAAAGTTCATTTATTTGGAAGATGTTTTCCTTGAACTATTTTCTCATTACTTTTGACATGAGGAGGAATCATAAATGTGTCTTAATGGAAGACTGTTGAGATCCAGCTGTTGTGTATCAACATTTATCTGAATGACAAAATACTAGAGTGGACAAGCGCTTGTGCAAGTTGTCCCAAAAAATATTGCTGTCTATCAGAACCTTTCTGGATGTTGGGGTTTTGTATGAAAAATAAATATACATGTTTTGTACATGAAGCTAAGTAGAGTATAAAGTCTGAAATCTTAGATAATACAAAGATAAAGTTTTGCATTTGTCAGTCATTTCTGAGGAGGAAAAGAAAATTGTCCTTATATCAATTATAAAATTACCTAAAGATTCTCAGTCCCTCTTTCCTGAAAAGGACTGGAAGATGTTTTAAGTTTTTGTAGGATTCTGCCGACATCAAGATGAATGGTATTTCTGTATGGAGATACACAGTTATTGTCAATGAATTGTCAAAATTATTCCTGGAGAGGTAAATAGCCAATGACTGCAAAACAAATATCTGCTCTAAGACAAAAAAAAGACAGTACTTTGTATCATAGAACATGAAAGGAAAACTTCACAGGAGACTTAAGCATTTTCTGCTGCTGAAATGGTCTTACTGCTAATTTTCTTGTTTTAATGGTGAACATGAGATTGCCTTTCCAAATACGATGGCAAGTAAGCTAGTCTCTCAAGTGTCTCTGTATTTAATTACTCCTCAGTCCCACACCCAAACGCAGTCTCCATTCTCATCTTTCAGACTAATTTCCTTGCATTCACTCTGGGAAAACCAACCTGTCGTTCTTTAAAATCTCTTTATGAGTGTTCTGCACTCCATAGTTGACATGAGAGTTGTGATCTACCTCTGGCATTACCTGACTGACATGGAGATTGGATTTAGCTGGCAGTAAATTGACAAACAGCTGGTGTTGCCACTACTTTGCCTTCTCAGCTTCATATCCTTGGTGCAAGTCACTACTTTTAAGCACTAAAAGCAACACAAAGAATGAATATAAGTCATTTATACAACCTAAATGTTCACCTTTTGAAATCTAACTTCTCAATTCTTGAAATTATTTTAAATAGCATTGTGGTATCATCCACTTTTCTACCAGAGTTTTACACTATTATTTACATTCTATCTGTCTGCCTGCCTGTGTATCTCAGGGCAGTGAAAGTGAAAAGCAGAAATCCTCCTGTTTCTGTTATGTAACTGTCTTCTGGCAGCTGCCTCCAATGTGCGCCTCTGTGAATGTTGCCATGGAAACTCCAATTTAGAAGCAACTGGATTTGAGAATTTCCAGCCCAGCAATATATGTCAAAACAAGTAAAGAAATTAAAATGGTGCCTGCCCTTCAGATGGGAGTCAGGCAGGTCTGCTAGAGCAGGCTGGAAGTGGGGCTGGAGGGGGAAGGATGTTTCTTGCACAAGTGATTAATTAATGCATTTCAGTCCTTGTTATTCTTCCCTATAATTTTGCTTTTCTTTCCAGCTGTTTTATGAAACAGAATTAATGTTAAATGATAGCTCTTTCTGACTAAATTACTGCAGTAGCATCCAATGTACACAGTTTCTACCTTTCCCCTGAAAGTGAGCCCAATATGTGCTCTTCCCTCCGGATGATGATTCACTAATGCCCTAGTTTGTACATCTGACTTTATAGGTATTTGTCTCCTGGTGATGCCCAAAAATATTTGCTTATTTTTAGTTCTGTGATTCCATGTTGTTTTTAGTCCTTCTCTCACAGAAGACTTTGACAAAAGTTATTGGCTACAAGGACACAAGAAAAAAAAAGGCAGTGAGAAATAACTTACTAGTGTATTAACACAGGGAGCCAGCACTTACAAATTTTTTTCTAGCTTAGGGATAAACCAGTGCGCTAAGGGTAAATAACTTATACCAGATATCATAATAACCTTTGCCTCAGCATTTCACAAGACTTATTTTATAGGCAACACTTGTTTGACAATATTCTTTGTGGGATTCTTTAAACATTTATTTGAAGAGGTGTATCTGTAAATTTTCCATGTTTTGGTTTTTATTATTTTGCTTTGTAACTCAATATCCTCTGAGTTTTGTTCCATTTGGTAGAATGATTGACTGAGTTTTGGATTAACAACTGCCGTTTTCTTGAACACTTATGTTATGAAAAAAAATGACAAGACTGGAATTAGTTTAAAAAAGTGTAAGTAGCAGAAAAGTTGTGGTTTTCTACTGATATTATTTTACAGGTGTTGACCTTAGTCCACATTTTTATGTAGGTCTAACTTTGCTTGAACAAAGTCCTTTCTAAGAAAGAAGGGTGGTTTATATTGCTGACAAAAAGTAGTGATGGTGCTACTTCATTACTTATTTGAAAAAATACGTGCAGGTGGAAAATGTATGTTGTGGTCAATCAGTTCTGTATGTACCTTCAGCGAGCAAATGTTCTTTAAACTTTTAATAGAGAACATAGTCAATATGAAAGACCACTGTACAGGGGGAGCTAGGAAGTTAAAGCTTCCTAAGAACAGGATCTATTGAGGCTGCCACCACAGGACCAAGAAACCTGGGCAACTAAGATCTCCTTGGGTGGTATGGTTTACATCTGTCACTCTTTGAGAAGCAGGGAGCAGGAATAGGCAGCAAGTGATCTAGGCCTACAGAAGGATTATCATTCAACACTCTATCTCAGATCTTAAAAATTACAAGCTGTCTCTTTCACCTTAGAGATTATTAAGGCTTCTCAATGCTGAAATTGTGTCCCAAAGTCTTTCCTCCTTTGTGGCTTCCTCCCTCTGTATCATACTGAGATACAGAGCACTTCTCTGCCATAGTGCCTTATGTTCCCACAACACTGCCCTTAAACAGCAGTGGCCACCAGAGCACACAAATTACACAAACCCAAATAGGTCCATGCAAAGCACTGTTGTGTAACTGCATCTGAGGAGGCATTTGTTCCCATAAGAACAATGTTCAAAGAGCAGAGAGCAAATGTCTTAGCAACTTAATTCACCAAGATGCATATTCCATCAGTCTTCTGCGCTAAATTAGAAAATGCTCTTTTATTCCAGAAAAATTGTTTAGATGATGGTTCACATTCCCCAGGTAAATGGTAAATAAGTTTGCTTCGACAGGAATGAAAGGCTCAAGGTATTCAGTATTGTGCAGTCAGGCAGGACCTAGAAATATGAAATATAAAGGAAAGCAAGGAAGCATTCCTGTGCTACTTGGAACTTCCTGGATTGCCTTTATCAGCAATACTGTAAAATTTTTTTCTTATGTTGCCTACCAGTGTAGCTTCATTGTTTAAGACTTGAAAGACATGAAGAAACAACTCAGCAGTTCACTGACTACCAACTGTGGGTAAATTCTAGAGATTTATTAGCAAACTCTGTCTATGACCACATCATCGTAACTTACTATGAAACAAGGCTTTTATAGGCACAATAAGGCTTGTCCAGAAATTTTAAAATATAATGGTTGATAATGTACCGGTGTGTAATTTATGTTTTGCTAGCTGAAGTATTCTGTGGCTTCCTGAGGTCTGTGTTACCTGAATAGAATTAAGAAAATCTAAGTTTGTGTTACAGCGGAGTCTACCACACAGTTACTTTTCTAATAACATGTTTTTCACTTTTTCAACTGTTTAAATACGTGTTATTTATGTACTGAACAGGTATATTAGATTGGGTGACGATGTCTATTCAAAACATCCAGTAGGGTTCTGTATTTCATATTTCCTTTGTTCTACCAGTTGGGGGTACTCTAAAGTTTTGTTCTCATTGAAGCTTAGAGGAGCCCAACATCAGTTATTTGTACCCTGTCATCGGACCATTAGCAGGTACCAGTAGACTTTGTTCCATGAGAAGAAAATCTTTTCTGCTGTCTCAACAGAACTGGTTCCCTGCATCTGTGCTACCAGACCATGGTAGAAGAGAAACAAATGAGGGAAAACATATGCCAGACCTCATGGAGGTTGGCTTCTCATCATTCCTCCTCAAAAAGTGTAATAACAAGCCAATTTTTAACTTCTGAACCCTTCACTGGCCTCAGCCTTGCATAAAATCTAGGAGACTTAAAAACTCTTTTTATAAACTTCATGTATATTTCTGATACTATGTATGTTTTTGGGAGAAAACAGTGATTAAATGTAGTACTAGTTGAGATAATGGCCAGAAAAGAGTTTATAGCAAAAATATAAGATCATATATGCTTCACAGCACAGGAAAGCACAAATTCCTTCTGCATATTCTAGGAATGTATGAGGCTGGCAAATCACAGAAATGGAAGTAGACAGCTCTTGAATGAAATCATTACATATATTTAAATCCAAAACCAACAACGATATTTGTAGACCTTCCTCCTAGCCACTCATCTATTTTGTTCAGCCTCTCTCACTAAGCATTTATATTTAATTTGCTGCTTTTTCCAAGAATATTTTCAAGTCTTCCACCACTAACTTAAAGAGTCTAAATGATCCTTGTCATCAAAAGAAGTAGAAAAGTAGATGAGAGGGGAAAATAATATTGGAGACAACTATATAACCTAAGACAACAGTGGTTTTGAATATGAATAAACCTTTTTTTCCTGAATATGATATCAGAAATCCAATGAATACTTTCAAGTATATGTATTGAAGCAGATGTAGAAAAATGTTATCAGTGATTCAGAGCAACTGACTTTAAAACAGACTACAGGAATATGTAAATGGGTATATGCATTAGGCAATATCAATGTTTACTTAATCATGTGCAGAGCGTTTAAATGATAATAATAATGCTAGTTGTTTATAGGTAATCAGAGGAATCCTAAGTAACACACATCAATTTGATAGCAAAAAAGTATGTATAACGCTTTAGCAGTACTCATTCAAATCATGTGCACTTAAATATTACAAATAGGATTACAGATGGTACAAGAATCCTTCAAAGATTGCTGCAAATTTTTTTGCAGACTATATCGAGCATAGCTTTTGGATTACTCACGATTCTCATTAATGGATATAATCAATATAATGTTTTTAGAATACATCTTAATATTTGGCTATAAACAGCATATTTCTTTTTTATGTCTATTACAAGGCCAGGATCTATCAAAAACATGCAGCTCCTGATTGATTGATGCAACGTGTAGGAAAAAAAAAAAATCTCCATAGATGTTAATATCCAAATCCAGAGGCTTATAGAGGTTTGGGAAAGTAAGCACAGAATTATGGGGGGCAGTGACATTATATGCAGACTGAAATTAGATTGTAGTGCAATTATCATGAGATAACATGCTGTTTCTGTATTTTAGTTTTTTTTCCTGATTTTTCTCTTTAATCCACTAAGTCTTTCTCAACCCACAGTTCTTTAAAAGTATACAACAATTTATGTACATTTCTTGTTCAAGTCAACAGTAAAGAAAAAAAAGTATATGTATTGCTAGGTCTTTTCATGAATACCAAAGAATTCTACTATCATAAAGGACAAAAATATGAAAAATTGCAGAAAATTGTTTGGAATAAGTGTATTTAACAGGAACGTGGTGAAAAAAAGGAAAAAGCAATAGCACCAAATTGGTACAGGGAATGTGAGGTGTTGGGAGGAAGAAAGAGACTGTATAAATGAGAACAAAATAGTTTGGGAAATTGAAAAGGAGACAAAGGCATCAGGAGTATGTTTTCTGGCAGGAGCCATGAGTTCAAATACATTATAGATGTAATAAAAGCTACAATTTTCACATCCTAATTATAATACAGGTGGGATAAGATTTGTAATAATGATGAAAAGGAAAATTAATTCAATGAATACTTCAGTATGTTGAAAGAGTGAGAATTTACATTTTCATCTGGTAAAGACAAGAAATTCAATCACTTGTTGTGATTCATCAAAACCAAGATGTTTTCTGGGATGCATGAATATATTTAAAGTTCTTAAATGCTGTCTTTATTTTATGTGGTAAATTGAGATTTTTGGAAACTACCAGTTGTCGTGGTTTAGGATCAGCACTCCCACTTCCCTCTGTTGAGAAAGAGAAAAGGCAGAGATTATGGACTGAGATGAGAAAAAATTACTGGAAACAGCCATAAGATATGAAAATGAACAGCAACAATATTAATAATAAAAGTATACAAAAAGAGGGTGATTTACATGCAGAAATTGCTCACCACTTGACCCGACCCAGTGTGGCCCCAAGGCAATGAATAATGATGCCTTGACCCTCCATGGCCATGTTTTTTTCTCAGCTGCTCGCCACACTTGCTCCACAGAAAAGGAACAACCTCCCTTCTGGGAAGCACCACCCTTGGCCATTATGGCAGATATTATGGAATAACACAATATCTTGGCTATGCCCACACAGTTCCAGGCTCTACCCCCTCATACCTACCATGAAAAATTAACCTTGTCCTTGGCTGAATCAGGACAATTATGAAATATTTATCTCAATAACTTGTAAAATTTTGTTTGGAATTACAGAGAGCAGAAAGACAGGAAGAAGAAAGGAAGGGAAAGAAGCGCTCATCACAGTTCTCACCAGACTGAAAATTTTCTTCCTATTGCCAACACTTAAATCAGTTATTATGGTAGCAATACAAAGTGGATTAACTGAGAGGCTGATAAGGAATAATATTAATAAAGGACATGAAAGGAAAGAAACACTTATTACATCAACACCATTCTGTTTAGTGCATTTAGCTTACTGCTCTGTGATATCTTAATTTTAAAAAAAATCACATACAAGACCAGCAAAATTCAGGTAAATGGATTAATAAGTAGTTCAATGGATTCTTCAAAGCGGGGAAACACGCTGAACTGAACTAGGAGTGTCAAGGAATGTCTATCAGTGACAGAAAAACATAAATAGAGCAATGCTGGTTTAAAAATGAATGTGATAAAAGATACATCTCTGAATTCAGCATTGTTCAAAGAGATACTAAAATACAAAGACCACTTCCTGTATATATGTACTTCAAAAAGCTGTAACTGAAAAAAAATGAAATGGAAAAAGGAAGTGGTGCATGAAAAAGTCATAAGAACATGTTAAGGGCTAAATAAATGTAGGTTTATGTGTTCTACCTAATTAGAATGCTAAAATTGAGACCATGAGTTGATTTGATCATACCATATACTGAGCTTTGCTGGATAAGGCATTAATCTTTCAGTGTTTAAAGACAACTACAAAGATGGTTGGGATTTAATGAAACATGCTGAAAATGGAATAGCATTATTTTCCTTATGACTGAATATGAATAAACATCAGAACATGTGAGATGGATTTTCTGTCTTTGACTGTCTTCAGCTCTGACTCTTAGCCCTTCTGAATACATCAGTTTTTCCTCTCAGTGAAGGGAAAATCTCTGAAATTTGATGGTACATGTTATGATATGCATTAAAGTAGTTCTGATAAACATTTTTGGTCTTAGAATATGAGAGCTTAGTAAACAACGGAAAATGCAGAAATAATATCCCCATTGTTAATCAAAGCAACATAACAGAGAACATGAGACTGCAGTTTGGGCCCAATGAGCCCTGCATCAAATCCAAAAATTTCCAGTTAAAATACAGCATGCAGTGTAATTGTCCCATTCCTGGGAAAGTCGGAAGTTTAGTGGCAGCCTTTTCGCATACATTAAATTGTAACATTTAGTAACATTAAATTGGGGAACTGAAACAGAGCTTCAAGGTTCCAGTACCTACCAAATTGCTATCCATGACAGTATCAGATACAGGGTGATCATATGCCCTGAGCAGCCTTGGGTCGCCATGGCTCCCACCTTCAACAGCAGCAGGAAGAAAGCTGCAGCATCAGCAGAAATTTGGATAATCATGGATCAAGGTAGCAGTGGGTGCTGCAAAGAATGCCTGAACTCAAAGCTAGTTGGGAGGTTCTGGTTCCAAATCCATTTCCTCACCATAGTGCAACCATAGCCGTCAAACTCCACTATACCTGTCAGTATCTTTACTGTAACTTTATTGGTCACCTGCTGTTGGTGTTAGTCTTCACAGGAAAAAAATATGGAAGCTGAAGTATCTCAGTACTTGAGGTAGCACTTAAATCTGCTGCTGTACAGACCCCCACAGAAATACATCCCTGCAGCCTGCACTGCAGAACACCTGGTATACATTCTGCACAGTATATATTTTAACAGTTTTAATTTGAAAGATTATTTTCAGTCCTACTTTACATATTTCACTTACGATCATAAATTTTCATCAGCATTTAGTAACAGGATGTCAAGGCAATATGGCATATGCTTTCTAATTGCTATCACAGTCTTGCGTTGAAGTGGAATCTACTTTGGAGACATCTGCCTACTTAGTGTGTTATAAACAGAATATATCCTTTTTCCTTCTGCTTGAAGGATTACATAAGTACTTTTTGCTCGTATATTTAAAGGGCTTAAAATCAATCCTGTAGCTGGATGTTTTAAGAATACCAACACAGGAATAATTTCCCCCACCTAAATCAGACATTATTATTAAATCTTTTTATTGTTACTCAGGTTCCATTCATAATTGATATGCACAAAAAGTGGAAAATGTTATTAAATTTTGTCTACTTCTAAGTCTAGATTTTTGTTTTGCCTACTGTAGTAACATAAGACAATGACCATTAAAGGTGATTATTTAAATCAGTTTTACTTTAAAAATCTGACACATATTTCTTACCCTCGCTAGTCTGACCTACTGAACTACAATTAAAATCAGGAGTTAAACTGCAAAGTGACATTCCAAATGCAGGACCTTAACTTAACTGCCAGGTTATATCAATACAGCCATAAATTGCTTGAGTCGAGGAGTGGACTGAAGTCTATCGAAGCAGTGATCTCTGTCACCTCTCCATTCATCTGCACTGACAGCAATATGTCAGCCTGGACAGGCTTTTGTTTTACATGACTTTCTCTTGTTTATGTGACCTAAGATGCCTTAGGAAGGACCCTGCTTGATGACTCATCTGGACCAGATGATATCACCACAAGACAAACAAGTATTTTTTTGCTGGGAGGGAAGTGTGGCTAGGACAGGACAGCAATTGTTCCCATCCACATCATGCCCTGATGGTGCTATCAGCTCAGATGTTCTACAGCATGATCCAAACCTGAATGTAATTACAGTCTGGCACTGAGTATT
This sequence comes from Hylia prasina, assembly GCA_013397195.1. NCBI lineage: Eukaryota > Metazoa > Chordata > Aves > Passeriformes > Sylviidae > Hylia > Hylia prasina. The sequence continues at coordinate 1,132,624 of VYXD01013944.1, forward strand.
CTGATCATGAGTCTCTGAGCTCAAGCTTAGTCACAAGCTTCAGATATCAAATAACTTCCCTTATATCTTGTATATACTCCTGGGAAACTGGTGTGCTCTTGGTGTTTAAATAGAGCGCTTGATTTCCAGAGATGTCAATCATTAAGTGATTTCAGTGATGCCCACTGAGGAGCTGGTACTCAGAATTTTTAAAATAACGGCATTAGAATTCAAGCAGCTAAATATGAATTTAATAGTTTAACTACAGACAGAAAATGTTTGACTGTTTCTTCTTTCATTCTCCCTAAAATTAAGGGAAGTACTTTTTTCTCATTATAATAATGATTTTAGTAGCATAACATTAAGTCAATCAATTTTTACTCCTGCTGCCAGGCATTTAGGTTATGCTTACAGTGCAATACCATATAGAGAAAAGTAATAATCTCCAAAGAAACTGTGATGAGACCTGAAAATATTATGTATTTTTATATTCAGCACTTTTTTGTGAATTTAGTGTCCTTCCTCTGATATGTAGCCTGCATGCATTCATTATTACTACATAACACAAAGGGTTCCACAGGTCACTGCAAGTGGAAGGATTTTCATGGGTCAGGTGTTTCATCATTAAGTTTTAACATCATTATAATTCTGTGTTTATACTCACAAACTCTTTTCTCCTGTCATGCCAAATCTTTCATGTCTTTTAATATCTTGACTCAATCAAGGTAAGGTTCTTGTTAAAAATGTGCATGTACAGTTGCAAGTTTATAATGAGTTTGCTATTAATGTTGCAAAAAATTAGTTTTCAGATTAAAAAGATTTAATAATAATTTCTGATTTAGGTGGGGGAAATTATTCCTGTGTTGGTATTCTTAAAATTAGTTTTTTTAATTGAAGAACTTTTATATGGGACCAAATCCTGATCTTTCCAGTCATGTAGGTACTCCTTTTGCTCTACACTGAACTGATCCTATCTGTAAAAATAAGGCTGTTTCAAGATAATTCAGGGGATAGAAAGTTTTTTCTAAGCATTTTAAACCTTCAATATTTTTCCTATTTTGCAGTTATTTTGTTCCATTTCATTATTAAAACATTTGATTAATGTTGTGGGTAGCATGAAATTGTTATTAGAGTTCTATGTGAGTGCATTTTTCAAAGAACATTGGCAACAACTACAATTAGCACTCCCTAAGTCTGGAAAGAGACCGTCATATCACAAATCGGAATTTATCTACTTGAGAACATTCAGTTTGAACTTACCTTGCTTCCAACACAGAGAACACCAGAGGAAAATAAAAAATTACTGGCAAGCTGGTGCTGAAGAAACAATGGCATTTGAAAAACAAAAATACCGTTTCAATTTTACTTAAAAGTCATTGCTGCTAGGGAAAACCTTGCTGCCAAGGTAAATTTAGAATCAAGCCTTGATATTTTTTGTTCCTGCATAAAAGTATGAACACTGAACATTTAGAGCCTACTGTGCTGTCAAACAATCCAAGGCAAACCATGCAGTACACTGTTGTTTCCGAAATGCTAGCCTGTAGGAGACAGAAGAACTATTTCAAATCTTCTTTGAAATGATCAACTCCTCTGACAAATGGATGTTGAAGAACAGTCTTAAAGAGTGACTGTGATTATTCTCTGAGAAAGTCAAATTTCACTCAAAAGAAAAGAGAAAGCTTAATATAGCTTCTGTATAAATACATCAATAACAGTATACATGTGATAAAGTGCACAGTTATACAAATAGAGATTAAGGAACTAGAAATTCTTTCTTTCAAATCTGTCATGTTTGAATGGATGAAAAGTCTCTAGCTAGATCAGCAGTTTAGAAAGGAAATATTCCATTAGGAATATGGAAAGGATCCAATACGGTTTTGTGCGATGATATGGAAGTGGCATATTGCAAACTGTTACCTTTTAAATCTAGAGGAAGATGGGAGAGGTAAAAGAGGTGGAAATCCAGATATTTTCTTGAAAACTACATACTTTCTTATATTACTTTATATAGAAGGAATTTGAGAGGTTATCAGAGGTGTACCAAAGATTCTTGTCTAGTTTTTGGCATACAGTGTTTCCATCTTCCTTAATCTAAAAAAGTACATGATTACAGATTTTTATTCCAGCTGCATATGACAGACTGACCTGCATAAATCTCTCATCTTAGTCTGAGTATTTAAAAATGGATATGATTGGAAAGGTCTACTGTGTCAATGGGAATTAGACTGTTAATGGTATAAAGGGATGCATTTTATACAGCTCATTATGAATTTGAATATTTAAAAAATTAGAATGTTTTAAAATGCTTTCTACCCATACTGGTAATGAATATTAAGTATGAATAGAAAAATGTTCATGCATAATACTTGCTCTTTATTAACCTCAGTCCCTGAGCATTTCATATTTAAAATTAAATTACTGTGTGTCTTTTTCTAAAGCTAATGTCATAGCACATTCTAATTCTAAAGCCATTCTGATACAAGCATTACTGAAATATGTGTGGAATTCTACTTTTTTTTTTTTTAAATATGTCATTCAGATTTTGTGAGAAATAAAACACTATTGTAGATTGCAGATTTTCAGAATATGGATTCTGAAAGTGAATCAGATGGTAGGTTTGCATGTGGTTTTAATGACCGTTTTGGCAAATACTAAGAAAACAAATGTCTTTAAACAGTGTCAGTGCTTTTCTCTCTGAGACATCTGCGCAATCCAAATCTAATTTCTATTATTTCTTCCTAAATGTGAAAGAAAATACAGGATAACTTAGTCTGGCTTGATACTCAGATCGTTTTCAGGAACATAAGAGCCTTAATGTGTTCTGCCAGCTGTGAGTCACACCCTACATTTTAACAAGAGTGACCCAGGAATTGTGCCAAAAATACCTCTATTTTAGGACAGCTTGATTCTCTGGAATATTCTTCCTATAGATGCTCTTTGTCAATTGACCAGTAAGTCTGGCTTATTCTGGAAAGACATTGGCTGCACAAAATAGCATGCAAATCAGAAGTGTTCTAATTCTGCATAAACAAATGAGAGTAAAAAACATAACAAGGGATGGCTTCAACTTACCTCTTTCCTATTTTGTTGGAAAATGCTATGATTAACTGGATTAGCTGGATCTTCAAACATAAATGAGTATTAAGTGAGATCAAAATCTAACTGGTAAATGAGGCGGTCAGAGTAGAAAAGGCATCCTGGATTAAAGCAAAGAGATACCTGTGAAATAGAAAGAGTTGAAGCTGATGGAGAAGACTGTGGAAAAGGAAATGGGAGATAGCTAAGGGTTGCAGACAGGAATGGTGCATGCAGAGCTTAGAAATGAAAGGATGTTTTGAAGCAGCTGCTCAGCATTCTGCCCAGGCAGTAAAGGGGCGAAAGAGCCGTGGCAGGGCCTGCATTCATGGCAGCTCAGTCTGAGGAGCTGAACATCCTCCAGAGGACACAACCTTCAGGAAGAACAATTGGTTTTGTTTTCCAGAGGAAAACATGGACTTTAAAACATCTTTGGTGATTTGGTCACAAACTCGATATGGGAAATAAAAAGAAGAAAAGGATGATGAATTCATTCTCTCTTTGATAAACTCTTCATTTGTTACCCTTATCACAACTAAAATTTTATGTGATTGGTGGAAAAAACCTAGTAACATGGCAACAGAAACCAGTAATATTGCTCAAATATTGCATTTTTTTCAGAACTGAAATGTGACAAAATTAGTTACCACTGCAAAGAGGAAAATTAATAAAAAGAAAGGTATAAAATAGGATCAGCAAGAGTGTTTGGGGATCCTGTAAGTGCTTGCTTCTAACATTCTAATATAAAAAAGTGGAAATGAGATGAATTGTGGAATTAAATTCCAGTCTTCATTTTCTCTTCAGCTTTTCTTTTCTCTTACTTGCTTAATAGCAGCCTGTACAGGATGCACATGATTTAACATACACTGTATTTGAGCCTGAGTGCAAATTTGTAAATCAAGCAATTTTTATTTGCTTTACTCAGTGAAATGTGGTAAAGTATGTGTATGCTATATGAAGTGCTAACTGAGGAGTTTATATTCCACTTGGCAGCACATTAGAGCCAAACATCTGATTGGCTTTTATAAGATCCTTTTCTGACCAAAAATAAAACGGAACTAGACATTATATTCAATCATATACTAAACCAGCCAAAACAAACTCTCCAGGACCGTGACCCTTGGATGTGCTCATTAACAGGTACAATATTTATTCCATTCTGTCTACAGCCCTTGGAAATGAAATGCATTATTATAGAGTGTGTTTCTAAAAATGGCTTGTCTCTACTCTCCTATATCTATCTTCCCCCACTCTTTTTTCTTTGACAAGTGTGAATTTACAGCAATAGGTTTGTTTCTTTTCCCCATCCCAAGGCTACAGCTTCTGAAAGTTTTCTGATTTGTCTGTATCCCAGTTATGATATGTCCACTTTGGCTCAAACAAAGAAACTGTTAAGGGGCCTGGAGTCTCTAAGATCCATCTCTGTGACTGATGTTGGTCCCCAGAGTGGAAGATTGATACATTTAGGTCTCTTCCTGAGCCTCTCCCACCTGGTGGTATTGAATGTTTTGGAGAGGTGGAATTTGACAGAGGCTTTGCTCTGTCCAGGAAAATAAATGTAAGTTCTGCACAGAGCAAGGCCTCCCTCCAATAAATAGATTTCTTAATTATTACAAAAAACCTAGATGGAACTTTTTGTTGTAATTAGGTTTAGCTAAGAGAAGGAGCAAAATGTCAGAATATTTTACTTCAGAAGAATTTAACAGTTTGCCATGAAAGTCACATGGAGATGACACAATCATCTCAACAGAACTGGTATAGTCAACTCAGCAGTTCCCAGAAGATATGCTGAAAAAATGTGGAGCTGAGAATCGTAGTTACCTCCTCCCTTGGTATGCTTTCTAGCTTGGTGGCAGTTTGGAACTTGAAAGACTCAAATTTCTGGGAACTTCAGGACCTACATATTAGAAACCAGGAAATCTGAGGTGCTTCCCCAGTACTTTCTACATGAAGACACACATAAACCTGCAGAAATAAATCGTGATCTTCGGGCAGCAGCCACCCACTGGGTGAAGGAAGCAGAGAGCAAAGGCAGCTCCTGCACAGGATATCTCTTCAGCTTACACTAAGTGAAACTCCAGAACTCGCTTTAACCTGATCTAACCTCACTTACGCTGCTGGGAAGAACTCAGAGAGTCTAATATCCTGAAAACTAAAACTTTATCTAAAACTTTATAGACTATGAAGTTACTACAACACAGAAAAGCATTAGCTTGCCTGTTTTATCATTTTCTGTATCTTGGTATGGCTTTATTGCATTCTAAGGTTTTCCTGTGCTGGTTTTTCATTTTAATGAACCTCTGGAAGTCTGAACTCAGTTCAGTTCATGGGAAATATTTTTTTTTCCTCTCACAGATGCAATAGAGTGAATCAATGGCCAGGGACTTTTCACAAAAATGATTTGTTTAGAACAAAAATTTTCATAGAAAACATATCCCAAACCAAGCTTACCATATATTATATGCTATCTGTACGGGAATCAGAAGCACTAAGGCACTTAATTTCTTTTTCTGTTCAACTGTCCATTCATCCTATCCCTGACCTCATCCTCAAATATTTCTTTAGGGTTAGAAAGCCAGTCAGAGAAGTATGTATTATTTTCCCCCTGAGTAAGTCTGGTACTTAGAAAGACAGATTTATTTTTGTGTTCAGAGCATCTCTACCATATCTCCAGAACATTTTTAGAAGTTTCTAAGGATGTGAAATGCAGTAGGAAAATCATATCAGTCAACTCAGTTGGTTAGCTTCCCTAAATACAAGAAAAATAAACACTTCCACATGTTATCTTCAGGGCAGAAGCTTAACTTATTAGTTCTATTGCCATTTCCTTATGCCATATGTCTCTGATGCCTAAATATTACTTGATTTTTTTTTTTCCCATTTCAAGTACTCTGAAGAGTCTTGTGCCACACAGACAACTTATTGAATAGACAACCACTTTAAATTATTGGGAACTGGACTGGACGAAATTTTATTCTATTTATCTGTTTTGAAAATGCAACTCTTGAATGAGTTGGTGTGATCTTCAACAGGATCTTGCTGCAAAATTTTCATAAATCAGTTTTGAACTCAATTTTCTTTTTTTTTTTTAATAAATAGGACATAAGAATTATTTCCATTCTTACTCAATGTAGCACATCTAGACCCTCATTCATTTTTGTTTTGTTTTTTGTCAGAGGAGAGTTAAAAGACTGGTCAATCCTATGCCAGTATAACCAACAAAATGGTGGGCAAACTGAATTAATCTTAAATTTTTTTCTATACCTAAATCACCTGAAATACTTTGTCCAAGATCACCAAATCAGATACTTTCAGAGGTAGACTACAAATATATTAGGTTCAGTAAATTTGTAGTCATTAAACTTGCTCTGACAAAATCTACTTGCCTTTATTGGAGTTTACCCCATTTTCCTTTTATCACCTCATCCTTCACAGAGCTTCCCTTCAGAATCTGTTCTATAATCTTGAGTAATAGTAAGGTCAATTAATTGGGACTTTCACCCATTTTTTCTTCTTCAGTTCTACAGGCAGAAAAATGTTGACAGTTCTCTGAAAAATGTTTATTCGAAGGACTATACAAAGTTTATTTAGCAAACATTTTTTCCCCAGTATGGCATCAGTGCACATATACAAAGGAAAATAGTATTCTCTTTTTTACTTTTTTTCAGTTTATGATATTAATGTCATTCTTAAGACTTCCAACAATGCAGACTCTGTGGCCCTGTCCAGCAATCTATTTGGATGCGTCACCGCCTATGATATTGGACATTTTTCTTAGTACCTTGTCTGATTATTATTTGCTTAGTGTGAATCTTCTGCATTCTATCATCTTTCATGTGGTCAGGAACTTATTTTCTGTCTCTTCACAGTTATCTTTTGCATATATAAATGAGCTTCTATTCTACAGCTGAACAATGCCCATACTCCCTCCTCATACATAATCTCTTCCAAAGCAGCCTTATGGCCTGTCCCATGGTTTTATCATTAGGCCATGCCTTTTCTGCTGTGCAGTATCAGAACCTGGACAAAATCTCCTCTGAAGTCTTAGCAATGCAAAGTAGAATATATTTCCAGCATATATTGTATTGGTTATTCTACTAAGAAGGAAAATAAAGGCATCCCTTTTATCAGAAATAGGATGTAATTTTGTATTTATGATGGGACTGGAATCAATGGCACTCAGGTTTTCTTCTTAGGAATAATGATTTTTCAAGTTCTGTCATCTCTGTTTACAAAGTTGATTACTCCATTTAAATGTACAATTTTCCATTCGTCTTATTGTTGACTTAATCCATGGTTGTTATAAACTGATGAAACTCTACTGAGACTCCTGGTATGTTTGAGGATCTGGATCTAAAAGTGAATTATAATAAATTAATGGGATTTTTTTTATTTTCAAATTTGTACCTTGAGTGTGTTGGATTTCCAGGAAGCCTTTTTGCTGATATATGGTAGAAGCTAGAACTGTTTCTTACTTTCAAAAAAAAACTATAATGTAGGCTAACATCTTTCATGTGAATGTACAGTAGAAACTTGTTTTGATTATAACAAAATATATATCTAGGCAAAGTATTTCTCATTTATTAATTTAAATATGGAAAACTATATATTTAAAATCTGGGAGCACTTAGTGGAATAGTATATTGGCTCAAAATGTGCATATTAAGAAATCTATTGGGCTATTTTATATATTTCTATGATAGTAAACTCATTGAATGTATTTTGTTGCAAAATTCTGAGGCTTGCTTGCAGTTATTATTATTCTGATAACATAAAAATATTCTACATATAAATGTAGTCTCAAGAAACAGCACATTGTACTCAATGAAAAATCCATTCTGTCAGTCAGCACAGATTTTTTAATCTCTACTGAAAGAAGATAGGAGAGAAAAGTGTTTATTTTATCTTCTGATTACTTTGCCTTAACTCTCTGCCCTAAAGAAAAAATACAATTCAGAAAAAGGTAGGGAAAAATAACAGTGAGAATGAATCACCAAATGAGTTACAGCATAATCACTGATGGAAGAACAGAGACTGATAAAGGTAATAACATTTCACTTCTTCTTAAAAGAACCCGAAATTCACTGGTAAATACTAAACTAAACCCAAAATATAAATCTATGACTAGAATTATGGCTACTGTTCCATAGAGAAACTTTAGTTTCTGCAGACAAGTATTATGTATGGTTGAAAGAAATATTACAAAATGTTTTACACAAGAATGCAGAAATAGCCAAATATCACTCAAAACAAATATGACTGTCTCTGTTTAGGTAGCACCATAGTGTACAAGTTTGGCCTCGCTGAAGTCAAAGGAATATCTTCTATTCTTAGTGTCTATTCAAAATCCTTGTGAGTACTTCAACACCGTGACTCAAATTACGGTTAATCAGTCACTCACTCTTCCTTGAAGTCTTGTCATTCCTGTTAGCTGGGGATTCCTGATCTCCCTAAACACAAACTCAGATTAATACCAAATTCATCAACTAACTTTCCCTTAGAATCACACCCACTTACTGACACACAGTTATATTTCATTTCACAATACCTCTGATATGACTCCTGGAATCCAGCTGTGTCAGAATGTCTAACTCAGAGGCCAATTGTCAGAAATAATAATGTCAAAAAATAGATAAATATATGTAAATTATAGGTGAATAAGGTGCATAGAGTCCTTTCTTCTGGATCTCCTATGATTCAGCAATGCATGACTAACCACACAGCTTCACACAAATTTGGGCCCTGAAAAACTTAACAGGTTATTTATTTGCCTCCTCACAAGTGTTTTCTCCTTCCTCTTCATTGTCCTTTGCATTCCAAATTGTAACATGTGGCAAGATACAGAATAAATATAATTTCAAGTGATATTAATCAAACATTTTTGAGATTTAAGAGCATTTTATACTGAAATGCTGAAACCGTAAGCATCACAGAGCAGGTGTGCCAAGGTAGGCATGGAGGTGTTACATGGATGAGGGAAATATGCAGCTCACTGATGCAACAGGGTAATATTAATTACATGTCACTGTTGGGCAAAGGCAGACTTTGACTTGTGATGGTAAGCATGGCCATTATTTAATGGACTGCATGGTTCAGTACAACCTATGCTTCATTTAAACTTGATATAAAGTCACAATAATGCTTTTTTTGTTGTTGTTCATATGAATATTTTATGTTCATTAAATTAAAAGTTGAGTTTCACTGCTGTGTTAGTATGTTACATTATAACAGTATCAGTGACATAAGAACCCAAGAAAGCATGAACAGATTCTATATTTCAGACATCCCAAGTGAATATCCTTTCGCCACTAGGGAATTCATGTTGCCAGTTCTCTGTTCTTTACAAAGAGGCACATTAAATTTTGGATGAAACTCAGATATGAGAAACGTGATCCAAATTTTTCAAGACATTCTTGACAACTTCAGATTCATGTTAGAAGTGAGTGTTTTTTATTTTTCTCAGTATTGAGCTTGTAGCATTATTTGCAATCCAGCTACCAGGATCAGCCTCCACCTTCCTGGTGAGAAGTCTCTGTAGGTTTGAGGCAGGCAGGAGCTCTGAGCCTCCCAGGCTGACAGGAAAGAAAATTGCACTGAGGCATGGTCTAGAGATTAAGGAACAACTTTTTCATGACTTTTTGCCCTCAGGACAATCAACTTTGATATGCATATCCAACTTTTATTTGATAAATTTTGGAAATAGTGTTTATTGCAAATGGTAGCTAGTGCAGTAGATTCCAGTACTTCCCTGCCTATTCCAAGAGAAGAAAGGGAAAATAATGAGAATTTTAACAGGTAGCCATGAGAGAAGATACATGCAAATATTGATCCCTGGGACTTTGACAGAAGAAAATATTATGTAAACTCAGTAAAGTCCTTATTTCATATCTAATGGGAGAAATTCTATTTGTGACTTCTAAAACCATCACTGGTTTCTTGTTGGATGCCCAGAGATGTAGTTTACATAGCACCAAAGAAAAGTAAAGAAATATTTAAGTAATTTCCTCATTTCATGCATCAGCTTCTGACATTCAGTATGCTGCAAGAAGGAAAGAAAGAAAGCAAAATAAGTACTTCTGTGTCCTTTACACTGGATTTAAGAATCCATCCAAAGAGATGACACAGGGAAATGATGATCAGAAACATATTCTGTGAAAAAAAAGCAGAGCAAGTTATCATAGAGGAATCAATTTTCACATCGATCCCATCTTGGAAAATACATTGAATCAATCATTAGCTGTCTAAATAAAAAGATCCTCAGCCAGTGGATTTCAGGGTTCTTTTGCAAAAACCCCAAAACACATAAATGAAGACATAAAAATAGTTCTGATAAATATAATTCTCGTGCCACAATGACTAGAGCACTATACAAAGTTTGCAACTAGAAATATAAAATGAAAGACTGTCCTGAGGGTGTAAACATCTTGTGAGTGCCAAAATTCTATTTCTGAAGGGTAGGTAAGTATGTGCAGCTGGTCAATATAATGGCTAAACAGGGCTTTATTATATGTCCAGATGGCTGCAGTGGGTTATGATTTCCTTCTTGTCTCCACACCTACCAGGAGAAAGATGTGAAGAAGGGTTGATTTTTGCCCAGATGTCACTCTGAGATAAAATGGGGTCCAGCCAAAATACTCAGCTGCACTTGGGACAGAGAAGCGCTCATGGTCCCCTGGTTTGGTTTACTATTTATAGGAAGAGAGGAACAAGAATAGTTTAATGTGGGGAATATGATTAAGGACTATAAAGGGATGTAATGAGGAGAGATATAAAATAGTCAGAACTTCTAAAAATGTCTTTCTTACTGGCTTGCAGGACAATTTCCAAAGGTCAGTGCAGAAAATAATAAATTACCTAATACCTATCTTCTGTACCTTACGCCTTACAAGCACAAGGCAAAATTATTTTTCTTCCTAAAAAATGGTACTCATTCATTCAGTAAGAGTCACATGATACTAGGAATTCATGCAAGTCTCTATATTTTAAGACTATTCTGAAAGTAATTGGTTTTGTTTATCTACACAAAATATAGTCTTTAAACTAAAATTAATTCTTTTGATTGCCAACGTTTGATGATCTTTTGTATATAACGTCTGATGCAAATACTCTGATATGCATTTTTTTCTAAATCTGATCTATTTTTCAACCATTTGATTTATATGGTACACTATACAATATACACTATGGTGTATAGTCTTTGGGACATTAAGAAGAAAAATTGTGCAGTCTTTATGTCCATTTTGTTTTGAATACATGTGGCTTGGAACTATGGTTGAACCACATACTTTATTTTCAGATCTGTAAAGAATATCTGAAAGTATCAATTAATTCTTTCAGAAGCACATGAAACTGTATTTTTCGACTTTGAATTAAAAAGAAATTTTGTATTTCCCAGACAGACTAAAAAATAATAAGAAAAAGAATTTAAACCTTTCAAATTTTGGTGAAAAAAATTAGAAAGAATTTCAAGATAAAAATTGTTTAAAAAACTCACCAATTAAAAACTAATTAAGAGTGTTGCACCAGTGTTTCTGGGAAAGAAAAGCAACCTCTAGCACAATACCTTCATTTATGTAGAAAATACATCAAAAACTTTGTTTTGAAAGGAAGAAAAGCTAGCTAGTTGAAAGAAAATAGTAAAAAGGAGGTGTTCAGTAAAAATCGAGAGTTTTCACAGTGATCTTTCTTTTAATAACCTCATTTTCAACAAAATTCACTTCTAACTGCTGTATGTGACTTTCCATCTGTATTTACATTGTAGGTCAGACACCTCAAAGTGATAGTACTTTCAGAGCCATTTCCTGAAACCAGAGCAGTGGTATACTTTTATCTCTACACAGACATATGCCAACCTGACTGGAACCACAGTGTGAGGTCCTGAGAACAGACAAGCAGTTGTGAGTTCAGCAAGGCAGACACAGATGAAAAAATTAAAAACTTAATTTTAAAATGAAGCAGAAGGACTAAGAGAATAACTGACATAAAGAATATTAAATAAACTAAACCCAAAAAACTAACAACAGTAGAGAAATAGATCAACCTACAGAGATCAATGGATTAATTTGCAACTGAAAAAAAGAAAAGAAAAGAAAAGAAAAGAAAATCTTTAACAATTCCTAACAGTAGGTAGAATAATTGTCATTTTTAATAAGAGTCTTCAATAACCTAGCAGTGTAGTAGCTGGGATATGCCTAAGTACAAGGTTCTCATTCAGTTCAGTTACCTCATCAATTTTGCTAAATGAACAAATGTTGGTTTTTTTACAAATATCTGCATAATTATTTAGGGTGGTTTTTTTATTAGCAGTGGAATGGGAGGAAAGAAAAGTGAAAAAAGAAAGAAAGTGGGAAATACAACTCAATAAGAAAGGAAAAGGTAGTTTTACCAGTTAAGAAAAGGTAAAATAATGATTTTCAATGGCAAAATATTTCAAGCATAGGCAAGGAATATCTGTGTCCAGAGTCAGAAAATAATTTAAGCTAGAAGAGAGAACCTCTACTCAAAATAGGATCAGCTCTACAGTGCTTTTCCTTAGAAGAGAGAAAATAGGCTAGATGATTCTAGAGATTGAATGTCATTTGATCTAAAGCAAATTAAAGTAACGACATAAAGCTAAGGTGTTGGTGTGGAGACAAGATTAATAATTCCTGTTCTTGGGGATGAGCTGTTGCTACATGCCCAGTAGAGGATCTTCAAAAAAAGGAGGATCCCAATTTAATTTCTTGAGTAAAAAGAAACACTGTGTTGCAACTTCAAATTCCCAGTCAGTTCAGGTTTTCTAAAATTAAATTCAACTGCAGAAATTCTACACTAATTTATTTAAGCAAAATGAGTTTCCATTAGTATTACATTGAAGTTTATTGTCAGGAAATGTCAAGATATGTACTTGTAAAAGCATAGGAAACCCACTTATTTGCCTTAAGATCTTTCTTTCTCTTTCTTTCTTTCTTTCTCTTTCTTTCTTTCTTTCT
>VYXD01013944.1:1151563-1182996 GCA_013397195.1 Hylia prasina
CCTTCCCTTTCCCCTTCCCTTCTCCTTCCTTTCCCTTCCCCCTTCCCCTTCTTCTCTTTTTTTTCTTTTTCTTTTTTTTTAAATTTGTTTGGTTTGCTTTAGTTTGGGGGGTTTTGTGACGGCTTACTCATTGTTTCTATATTTATTCAAATAAAAGTGACATAGAATGTCTTTCGGGTTACATTAGTATACCTCTTACTGATAGAAATTTTAAACTTACATTGCGCTCAATTTCAGTTTCACACAAGTAAATGTGTAACGTATCCTTTTAGCTGTAACTTGATTTTTAAAAGAATTAGTAAGAATAATCATGAAATAGTTTTTGAGAGACAGTTTCTATAACACAAACCATCATTCTTTACTGTATATTTATAGAAATTTCCTAATGGGTTTCAAAAAGCTGACTTCCAAGACTGTACCTCAAAACTCAAAAGGATTGTACAGTCATCATATGCTTTAATATATACCCAGAAGAGAGAAAAGCATCAGCACAATAATTAAAACCAATTAGGATGAAACCGGTTCAATGATCTAAACAATAGCATTATCAATCAAGCTTACCCACAAGATGTTTTAGTCTGCTGGGAATAAGCAAGTTTCAAAGTTGTAAGACTTCACTGCAACGTAAAGTCCAGGAGCCCTGACTGAGTACAAAAATCACTAAAAGACTAAACAGTCTCTATTCTATATATTCTGTGTCAGTGACAAGTACAATTATAGGTCACTTTTTTGATTTCTTTTCATCAGAAGTGCAGCCTGCTTTAAGGAAAGATGAAAAGTATCTCGTTGCTCAGTATTATTGGTCAATATCTTGGCAGAGAAAAGGAACAAAGCATGAGCTGAACAAGCATGAAATTTCATGGTAATAGAGAACTGACAAAGAAGTACTGTGTTCAGAATGGAAAAAAAAAGTTTAGTAACATTTATCAACACATAAGCCATGCACTAAGGAATCTTTTCTAGGTCTGAAAGTCCTCAGTCTTTCAGCCTATTTAGAGATGCTGGGTCTTTGGAAATTACAGTTATTTCGAATGAAAAATAAAATCTTTCTCTAGCTGAGAAACAGGCAAAAGAAAAACATAATTTGCTTAACCAGCAAGGAGATGTGGTATTTCAGCAGTTATTCAGAAGAGTAATTTGATATCCTGTGAGGAAAGGCATGTTAGATTATAATTTCAAATTACCATGAATAATTATTGTCACTAAGAACAACTTGCCATGAAGAGAACAGTTTATTTTAGTGGACTTATATAATTCATGCATTAATATGTACACTGGTGTCTGGGGTTATGGAAACAAAAAATTGTATTCTATTTTCATCTGCTGAAAGCAGCTGGNTCTGTTTCTCCAGGAGGACTGCTTCCAAACACCCTGACCAACAGGGTGTCAGGCTGCGTCCCTGACTCTGTCAGGGATTTCTGGGTTTTTTGTTTGTTTGTTGTTTATTTGTCTTTTTTTGTACTATTACATTTGCATTTCTAACATTCCTAGTAAAAGAACTGTTATTCCTATACCTTTGCCTGAAAGCCCTTAATTGTAAAATTATAATAATTCAAAGGCGGGGGGGCGGTTTACATTCTCCATTCTAAGGAAACTCCAGCTTTCCCTAGTGGATACCTGTCTTCTAAACCAAGACAACTGGGTTGACAAAAACTGTTTTCTTCTTAGTGTCCACCTAGGATTTTCTTCCTTGTCAGTGTTAAAAACAACCTTAGTTCTAAAGCTTCAATAAGTAGGGCAAAAGAAAGATTTCATTTTTATCTTTGAAAAAGCAAGAGTAGCTTGAATTGAGGGTTTCTGAAACTCCTAGATTGCTCTGTTCCATTATGACAAGTAAAATAATCCAAGCAACAGAGTCAATAAATAAAAATCTTATGTTTAGACTAGAAATACATTGGACTGAGAGACTCTCACTGTGATTATTTAACTCCTATGATTTCCTGTTCTGCACAGTCAGCATACGAGCTACAGCTCCGTAATCCTAAAACAATTATAGCACAAGGCAGACGCTGTGTGGTATATCCAGAAACGAGTATCACAAAAATAGTTTGGTGGGAAAAAGAAGCAGCCTTGGACTAATGCACAAGAGAACTTCTTTTAGTGATACAGTTTGTTTTTATTTCAGTTGTGAGCATACCTAAGGGTTCTTTGTCACCTATTTATTCATGACTGCGCAGAGGGGAACTGGGTAAGTGCAGCAGGTTTGGCAGAGCTACTACATATGTGGAAGTGCCATGCCAAGCCTGTTCCAGAAGGGGTCATTTGTACATGGTACTCCCTTCCATCAAAGGATACGTTTACAAGGAAAAGGGGTCTCATGATTGCCATAGCTTTCCACATCCTATTAATTTATGCAGGAAAAATCTTTCACTTTGCATCCAAACTGAAAATTTAATGGCACATTCCAAGTCTCCTTCCTTCCAGGTTCAACATTTCCAAACTTTGCATCAGTTCCAAGAACCATAGCACAAGGAATATCTTATAGACCTACAGAAAAATGACACAACATAAATAACAGACTCAGGAATATATCAAGAGTCATCTTCACAGAACTTATCATACAGGATATGATACCATCAAGCTCAAGTTGTTTTACTGCCATACATTTCAACATGGTTCATTATCCCAGAACATTTAAATCAAACATGCAAGTCCCAAGTGATGGAAAGGCAGGATTTGGAAAAAAAAAAAAAAATGACAGAAAACCAAAGCTCGCATTCTAAAAACCTGTAAAAAAATGACAAATCCAGTTACAATTGTGCTGTAATTTCTAATTGTGTCTACATTACTCATTTCCCCTCATAAGTCTTAATAACTTCATTGGTAATTTGCTTTCATTTAGGAGACTGTAGATACCAAATTATTTTGGGGCATATTCTGGATAATTGGATTAATATGGATTTGAAATCCACTGTCACAAAGGTACTTAGGCAACTTATACTGTAGCAGAAATATTGGTACCTGAATAAGCAACTGTAATTAGTATTTCAATTACACTGTGTTCCCTGATTAATAACAGATTTTTTAAAAATACCATGTTTCCTGAAAATGAAAGATCAAGCTCTTGTGGGAGAAAAAAGGAGAGAACTGCCTGCAGAGAGACAGCATTAAGTTTTCAGACAAGTCTTCACATCCTGCCATGCAAAATTTCTCATAAATCCATGACTGTCTCTTCAACAGTTTGTCTAATGCTTTCCCGTAACACACACCCAAAACAACAAGTACAGATAATACAACTTATGCTAGAAGTCTGATGGATATTATGTTAAAGGGTACATATTATCTCCAGGTACACTCAAATATATTAAGTTGCAGACTATAACCATAAGGCTGTTTCATGGAACCTTTGTTTTATGGCAATAAAAAAACCCATTAGTGCTCTTTTACAAGAAATAAGAGAGATGGAATCATTAGTATTTGTACAGCAACCTAGCCAATACAGTGATTTAGTAACAAGTTTTCATACACTTTAATTATAAAGTTCACAGAAATAATGCATTACCTGAAAACCAAAAGACATATTCCCTCCTAATGTAGGTCTACTGAGAGCTATTTCCATGGATAATTTGATCCTAAATTCTCAGCCCCACTGACTATAACAAGCTGTCTAATTCACACAATTATTTTAAATTAATAGCTGTCTGTTTCCAAAACAAAAAGAAAGGGCTGCAGGAATTTTCACGAGAACAATTGCCATCCAGGAAAACGAGAATAGGCATTTAGTCCCAACCCAACTGCCTAGATATCCACGCAATTCCAACAGGCATGCAGGAAGGAGCTGAAGGGATGCCAGAACACGTCTTTACAGTACACATCTTTGCTTCAGGAGGGAAAAGGGGAGACCAGTTGTGTGAGAGAGCTGAAAGAGAGACTTAGGTAATGTCTTAAAGCTCAAGGGAGACAGAGGCAAGAAGAACTAGGGCTCTTCCTAAGATCAGGGATCACAGTCTGAGACTAAGTTATGAATAGGAGACATCCTTTTATTTGATTAGTGTTTGATAAAAGCTTTTGCTCTTTTAAATGTATCCTTATTATTTTTATAGCCTGTTCTGACCACAAGGCCTGCAGATATGTAGCAATTTAGCTTTTACCTGATAGATGAGAAAATCCATACTGAGAACAGTTCAGATAAGGGCAGAAAAAGGTAGCAGCTGCAAGGTCAGTTACTGAAATACTGAAAAAAAGGGGAAGATACCATTGGATTTTACAGCATTGATTGGTAAAAAATCAGATTTTCAGTTTGATGGGAGTTAACAAACAGAGATACATAATTGCATTGCCACAATAATAAAGGAGACAATGAAAATTGAGTAGTGTTACTTATGTTTTTTTAACATTAGAAGTATTATTTACAAAAAATAAAATCTCCTGGCTACTCTGGACACTTATGTGACAAGTAGATAATGGAGTAATCATATATATATTTAAGTACTAATACGTCCATAAAACTGGAGAAACTGCTTGAAATGTTTGGTTCTTGAGGAAACTGAAGCTCCATCCTCCTGGCTTAGTTTTTATTTAGAATGCCTGTCTAGGAGTCCAACAAGAGTCAGTTGTACAAACTTTGACAACTCTACATTTACTAATCCCAAGAACCACAAAAACATATCTATTCTAAGTTAGAAAAGAAATTAATGCAGAATAACATTGTGAAATAATTTTGAAATTATAAATACTGAGATTGAAGCAGTGCTCAGTGTATTTCATGTGTTGCCTTACATTTAAACTGCATTTAAACTAAAATTATTTAAATCATATTTACTCTGTCTTTATATTCCAGTAATAATATATATTTTTTTGGTTTTGTTCTTTCTTTTTTTAATATACCACCATTAGCAAAATCTCATTAAATAAACAATAGCTGACACCTAAGATCTGAGTACGTTATAGTGTCCTTATTTCATGCTGGATGCAAAATTAAGGCAAATATTTGCACTGCCATATTCTATTATTCTTTTCAGAGTTCTGCAAATCCACACACTACTACAGAGAGATAAGAGGTATGAAAGTCAACACTTGCAAAGGATTTACAATATAAAATACCAGATTCTCCAACCTCAGCATACCTGTACTTAAAAAAGACTGTGTCTTGTTGTCTGTGTGACCCTGATGAGACTTTTACCCAGGCTTTTGAAGCACATGGAAGAAGGCATGCCATGTCACAGTTCTCCTGCACCAGAGAACAGCACCAAATTTCCAGTACTCTGCCCTTCCTCTGCCTCCTTTCATGAGAATCAGCTTCACCACGGACACTCATCATTGGACTGGCAACATTCAAATCTGCATTTAAGATTCTGTGCAGGTTTTGGTTGTGATTTTCACAACCTGGTGGTGCCAGGTGAACTCAATTTTCTGCTGGGACTAAAGTCAGTAAGATGCTGTGAATGGGGAGTTGCAGGCACTAGGGCTTTATTGATGGCAAAGCCTACACAGGCTGCTGTGGCACACCAGTTTTTCATGCAGTATTTTAAGGAAGATGAGAAGGGCATTTAGCTCATTATTCCTACCAAAAGCATAAATGTACTCCTGTGCTATTAAGTTTCAGAACGTATTTACAAGGTTCAGAGAATTTGCTATATTTAGACAAGACTATCCATACAATGTGCTAAAGTGTTGGAAAAATTTGATTTTTTTTTTATTTTCTACTCTGGTCATGGAAAGTTTTCTAGCATTGATAGCTATATGACTGCTGAATTTCTTCCACACTGTGTTGATTTGTGTATTCTAGAATGTAACAAAAAAGGAGGAAATTAATACTGCCATAACACTATCAACGCAGCCAAAATCTCATTTCCTATACTTTTTCAAATGAAAGCACACTAAATCCAACACAAGGAATTTTCCAAGACATTCTGACCATCCAAACGATCCTTTTACCTGGCTACTTTTATTTATACCTACATTTTCTTGAAAAAAGTGTCTTTCTACTTCCTGGAAACTTCATTCCAAGCACTCGTCTGGGATCTGGTAAAAGAAAGCACTATAAGTTCTAAATTAAACTTGCTCTGAAGCTGTTCATAAATGTCTAAAAAATGCTTGCATGCATGTTTAATGTTGTCTCATCTTCCAATTCACTATGTCATACTTACATCTCTCAGTGATAAGATGTGTTATAAACACTTTCTAGTGCAGTAATGTAAACGAAGCTTAAATTATCCACAGATGAACAAACTCTGAGGTGAGCCCAGGGTAGATACCATTCCTATGAAGTTTCTGAAGGAGTCCCTTCAGTGCTGGAGTTGTGTGTCAGAATGGAATTATTTTGTAAAGGGTTTCTGCTACTTAGGTTGAACTATACTGAACACACCTATAATACCTGAAAACTATAGATAAACTATTTCACTGATTATATGTTTGTTCTGCAGCACCTGCAAGATATAAATAAGGGCTGTTCAAAATCTCTGTCTAAATTATTGGATGTAAAATTGATTTCAGCTAAAAAAAAAATTCCCCTTTTATTCTGTCAAGGTTGCTATTATTTCTTTGTGAGATTTTTTTTCTTTTGAAGCTGAAGGAAAAACCAAGAAGTGTCAGCACAAATACCAAATATTTCCACTAGGTTTGGTTTCTCTAGTGCTTCATCATAATAGCTGTTTTCCTTCTGCCCTCATTTACACCACTTGATATGAATGACCTTCCCCACTGCTTTGCTTCTCCTGAGAGCATTGTATGGTTGCTCTAATTTATCTGCTCTCTTTTATTCTCATTGGAGATGTGATCACAGCAGACCAACTGAAAGGCTTTTGGAAACTATCACAAGCAAAAAAAGGGAGCAGGCAATCATCCCAGATCTCACATATCTTGTGTCTGCCTGGACATTGTTTGTCTTTCAAACTTCTGCACAAATAGAAAAGTTTTCTTGTGGACAACACATGCATTTTGAGCCAGGCCCCAAAATGAGGCTGTTAGAACAATACAGGTTTCAAGCCTCCATAATGCAGGGGTGAAGGCTGCCAGTGTACTCCTACTTTCATCATATATGGGGGCTGCTTGTTGAGTTGGCTGCTTTCCTTCCCTGGGAAAAAATAGATTATGGAATATGAACCCTCTCTTATTTTTTAAAAAAACAAGTGGTATGCAACAACATTGCAAAATTATGCAAATTACCTTGTCACACACATCAGACTGACAGTTTGAGAGAGACTGGAAATTGCCAAAAGATTTCTAGCTCTAGGCAGATAATGCCATTAGAGTATGGCTTAGAGCCATAAGACCCTGATAAGAACTCATTTTCTTTAGACTACCACTTTCACAGACTGTTATTTCAAATAGATGTGCTCAGCTTTGAGGGCTTTATTGGTTTTCATTTGTGGTGGGTTTTTTTTTTTTGTTTGTTTGTTTTTTTTTTTTTAATGGGTTTTTTTTGGGTTTTTTTTGTTCTTTTGTCTACATATGGTATGCAGCATTTAGGCTTGTAGGCAATGGCATGAAAAACAATCTAAATTAACTAGAAATTTTCAGACTGAGCTGCAGGTCATGGCACAGATGGGCTGCCAAATATTTGTCACATGTGACCAACCACCAGAATGTATTTCAGGCAGAATCGTTAGTGAATCAAAATAACCAGATGAGCTATTTCAGAGAGCTGAATTAAATAATATTAATTCTCTTCAGGTAGGAGATATAAGCTGAGGCTAAACTCAGTTTATGCTGTATGCAAAAATTGTATACAATTGTATACAAATTGTATACAAAAATTTCTTTGGTTTTCAGCTTAAACTGATCCTTTCTATTTCAGTTTCTTCATGTTTTCCAAAGAGTGGGGGTATGTGTACCTCATAGTTTTAAGGAAAATGAGGCATATTGAAATATTACATAATAGAATCAATCACATCACAATGACAATTCTACAGAGACTCATTTTGACAATTTTACTTTGACTTCCTCTTTACTGTGCAGGGAAGACAGGTCTGTAAGTGCACAGAAGACTATACCAGTGGGTCTCAATCTCTATGTTGGGCAGTGGTAGAAGAGAGAAGTCTTTCCAGAAAAAAAAGTTTTCTGTAGAATGTCCTCTAGTGATATTTCAAAGCAGCACAATATTTGGGAAAGTATGCTGCAAAAATTGTGCTCATAATTAAATTTGTTGAAGACATGAATATTTGTCATACAATCCCAGTTTGGAAGTTTTTGTGGACTACATGAATCTATATATCTATGATCTAGAATCACATCTATATCATCTCTATCTATCTCTATCTAAAAAAAAGCAATCCCTCTGATACTGCAATGTAAGATTTAGCATCTCAGGTAAGATTCAGCTTTCAGGCTGGGTGAATGGGCCAAGGAGAGTGGTATCAGGTTCATCAAGATCAAGTGCCAGGTTTTGCACTTGGGTCACACCAACACTACAGACTGGGAGCAGAGTCTTTGGAAAGTGCCCAGCAGAAAAGGACCTGGGGGTGCGGGTGACAGTGGCTGAACACGAGTCAGCTGTGCCCAGGTGGCCAAGAAGGCCAGTGGCATCCTGGCCTGTATCAGCAATAGTGTGGCCAGCAGGACTGGAGCAGTGATTGTCCCCCTTACCCAGCACTAGTGAGGCCACAGCTCTGGACCTCTCACAATGAGAAAGACATTGAAGAGCTGGAGTGTGGGGAAGGATCTAGAGAATAAGCCTGAAAAGGAGCAGCTGAGGGAGTTGAAGTTTAGCCAGGAGAAAAGGAAACTTAAAGGAGACCTTATTCCTCTCCACAGCTGCCTGAAAGGAGGTAGGGGCCTGGTGGGGATTAGTCTCCCAGATAACTAGTGACAGCATGAGAGGACACGGCCTCAAACTGTGCCAAGAGAGGTTCAGGTTGTCCCTTGTGAAGATCTTGTTCACAGAAAGGGTTGTCAAGCATTGGAATGGGCTGCCCAGGGAGGTGGTGGAATCACCATCCTTGAAGGTGTTCAAGGAAAGACAGTGTGTGGTACTCAGTGCTGTGGTCATTGACAAGATTGTTACGGGTCAAAGCTTTGATGTGGATGATCTTGGAAGTATTTTACAGTCTAAATGATTCCATAAAATCAGGCTTGTGTTCAATATGACAAAATAAAGTAAAATATAACAAAGCAAAACTGATGATTTCATTAAGACCAGCAGCAGAATAGTTAACTTAGTGCATGAAAGTATGCAGAAAACCCATTTGTCAATTTGAAGGGAGCAGTATTACATTGAACACACAAAAATGCCTGAATGAAAATCTAAGCTGTGATCTATAGGCAGAAGTAATGAAAAGAAAGCAAAATAATGAAGCAATTGAACCTGAAAACCTGATTCATATTTTCATGATAGTGAAATGTTATTTTCTTTGCTGAAACAGGTATGTCTATATTGATGATTGAGACAGAGTTCTGCAGAAACTATATTTTTAGGCTATTTTCAGCTGATAGTCCTCTATTACTGCTATCATCTTTGTTTAATCATTATGTAGAGGTAAAGAATGTTAGTTTCAGTAAGGGATAATGCATAGGTTCTTCTGCTGACAAAGCTGAAGTGTTTCTGGTTTTCAGCTGTATCTTGCTGTGACAGGCAGTTTTAAGGCAAGGTGATTTGCTCTGCTGGCTCTGCTTTTTATATCTTTTTTTTTCTTTCTTTCTTTCTTTTTTTTTTTTTTTTTTTTTTTTTTTTTTTTTTTTTTTTTTTTACAACAAAAGAAAGAAACTTACCTGGATAGCCTGACTTAAGTATTCCCTAGAGTGTCTTCAGCCAGAGAACTGATAAACAGCTGGCAAACTAAATTTGACCCATCTCACAAGTTTTCATTTTAAATAGCAAAACCTAACTGAACTTGTGTTTACTTGCACAAAACTTTCAAGAGGTAAAAATCTTCTCAGTTTCCACTACAATGACAAATTTACAGCCATTGGTGGGACAGGGCCTGTGACAGCAAAGGACTGCAGGCCCAGCCTGTGAGAAGGGATGAGCTGCAGCACCTGCTGACAGACGGAATTCCTCTCTGATCCCACAGGAGAGTGACACTTGGCAGCTTCAGCAGGTTGAAGACTCCATTTACCTATTTAAACCAAACATTGCTTCACAAGCTTTTCCTTTTCCCTATCTCATTTTATTATTTATTTTATTTCCCCCCTGCCTTTCTTCACACTGCCTATGTCTCTGCTAACCTTTGGCACGAGGAGAGCCATGGGCTGCCTGTGTAGCAGTTTCAAAATGATGCCACGGTATCTTTCACAGCACTGATGAGCAAATCTGTCTGCAAAGGAAAGGAGGGAAGTCCCTTGCAGGGACTGAAGGATGAACCACACCAAAACCAAGATGAGGGTTAAAAGGGCTGCTTTTCTGGCTGGCAGCACAGGGAGCAGTTCCCAGAAACATGCGCAGGGGACATTCTTACCCACACTTGCCTTGATTCGACTTCCTGTTATTTAGCTCAGTTTCATCCCTCCATGCCCCCTGCTGTTATCCTCACTGCTGTCCCCAAAACCAGCCTCAGACGAATACACAATAACAGTGAGAGTGTGGATTTCACTGTCACAACTTACGGCACTGCATTGTTTTCCTCATATTCCTAAGGTAAGAAAAACTGGGAATCAGGTAGTAACTGGTAGTATATAAAATATAGATTCAGCTTATGATTTGAACATGACTCAGGCCATACAAACTAAGGCATTAGATAAAAATAAGCAAAATTTTTTTGCAAAATATAGATGCTGAACTGCAATTCAGCTTTTCTAGTTAGGACGTTTTTAAAAAAAAGGCAGAGAACCTATAAATCTCAGGGGCCCTGTGCTTGTCTGTAAGTGTTGCAGTACATTTTATCATTGTTATGTAACGCTAAAAGGTTTCATTGGCTCTATTTTCACTGGCACGAACATTTTAAATGAAAATTAATACATGCATATGTAGATCAGTTCACTGTATGTAGCTACCTGGTGGGTAATTCCCAGATGAGGATTTCTTTTTCTCTACATTGGCTTTTTTCTTTTCTTTCTTTTTCTCTTTTTTTTTTTTTTTAATAGCTCAAAAATAGCATGTGGGTTATATAACTAATAAATGAAACCAGAGACAAATCCTAGCCTTAGGCACCACATAGAAGAGATGGTAACTGTCAGCCTTGACTCCCTGGTTGTCAAATACTGAATGGGATGTTAACTCCTCAACAATACACAAGCTTGGAAATGTCACCGATATGGATGAGTCAGGGCTATTATCCTGATCCACAATAAAAATATCTCTGTGGTAGCCAAGTGTTTTATCTGTACAAATTAATGTATGCATGTAAATATGCCACTGTAAATCACTGCTAAGGTGCTCTGTAGCAATTAACCAGGAGCTGCTGCTCAGTCATTTTGTTCTAACTGTGCAGAGACTTCAGAAAGAAAGATTGCTTGGCCACTCGGAGACTTCCTACTGCCACTACCAGTTTAGGAGGTACTCCCAGGGTGGTTTCTCTGCTACAGAACAATTTCTTTCTACTGTCCTCATTTGCTTTTATTTTGGATCCCTAGGTTGCTCATCTCAGGGTGAAATTTAGAGAAAGTGGTCTGTATATCATAATAATATCAATAATAATACATTCAGGGTAGAAAACATAGGGTTTTTGGTGGATGAGCTCTGAATATTATGTATGTATCCTTCAGCCTTTGAAAATAATGGAGAATTTAAGATTTTTCTGAAGGAAAATATGCTTGAGTCAAAAAACTACTGAGGATCACTGAATTGCAGAATCAGTTAGGTTGGAAAAGAACTTTGAGATCATCAAGTCCAACCTGTGACCTAACACCACGTGGTCAACTAGACCACAGTGTCAGGTGCCACATACAGTAATTTCTTAAACACCTCCAGGGGTGGTAAGTCCGCCACCTTCCTTGACAGCCCATTCCAATGCCCAATCACCCTTTCTGTGAAGAACTTCTTCCTAATGGCCAACACAAACCTCTCCTGGTGCAGCTTGAGACTGTGTCTTCTTGTCCTGTTGCTAGTCCCCTGGGAGAAGAGGCCGACCCTGGCTCTGGCTTACTACCCCTAGACTCATCTCTGAAGAGCCTGATTTTATCCCCTCCCCACTTAGAACCAGGTTTGAATCCCTCCCAATCAGCCCTGCCAACTCATGGGATAGAATCCTTCTGCCCTTGCTAGACAGATGAAACCCATGTGACTCTAGCAGACCTGGTGACAAAAAGTTGCCCCACGATCAAAACATCCCAAAATTCTGCTGGTGACACTAGTCCTTAAGCCACTTATTGATAACAAGAGTTTTCCTGTTCTTTTTGTCATTCATCACTGCTACTGAAAGAACTGAGCAGAGCACTACCTGCACTCCCATTTTCTAACCTATCATGGGGAAAATAAAATACTATTGCAACATCAACTTTTTTGAGTACAACATCTAATTTATTCTTGGAGGATCCCATACAATTTCTGACTGCTCACAGGCTGCTTAAAATTGAAAGATCCAATAGAAAACTATGACATATTTTGGCTGAAGGCCAGTGTATTTATGCCAAAGATAAATTTGCACATGAAAGGTGTAAAAGCAGTAAGGAAGACAGAAGACAAAGGCAGTGAAGATGAATTAGCTAATTAAACTTGAAGTAATCATTGTCAGCCTTACAGTCTTATTATGTAAAAGAGCAAATATTTCTAGTCTGGTGTAACAGGAAAAACATATCTGGAAGTTTTTTCTTGGTACACTACATGAATCTCTGATGTTTTAACTGGGTACCTAAAATGTTAGACCTAAAAATATCAGCAATTTTTTTAAAAAATATTTTTTTTTTTTAATCAAGTCCCAGCCCTTAAACTGAGCTTACATATTAAAAAACCTACATGTAAAAGGGCATGCTTATAAGTGAAAATGTACCATAGTCTCTTTATTGAGTGTCCTTTATCTGCAGTTAATGGTGGCTGTATTGACAGAAAAAAACTTTGACTGCTACACTTCTAAGGCCAATGAATTAATGGAGAACTTGACTCTATTTGCATGCATTTGTCCTCTATAAAAACCTGATTGCAAAACTTAGAAAATGGTACTTCCCAGTATTTTCTTTCCTGTATTAGTGTTGTTAATGGCAGGAATTTGACCCAATTCTCAGATCTAATAGACTCTCTAAAGCTGGGAGATATATTTCCAAGATGAATATAGAGAAAACTGAAAGAGAAAATGAGAAAACAAGCACAGCATCCTAACAATGTCATTCCATACATCTTAATCCTGACTATAACCATCTCTGGACTTCATCGGGCCCAGAAGAACAAATTCAGTGTTTGCAGAGAACTTGTGGCTCAATAAAATATGCCTGAGTAGAAGCTCAGAGGTGTTCCCTGCATTCCTCTTGGTCATTGCTGTAAGAACACTTCTCTTTTACATATTAGGATGAAGCATGGATGACTTCTGCAATAAGCAGAGAAATATTTTGAGCTAGGGGCAGTTAAATTTCAAAGTTGTCTCACTTTGTTTCCCAGACATCACCCCCTTTTCATAAGCTATCAACTTAGACTTCAAAGGCCACATCATGACATTAAGGAAGAAAGAGAAGGCAACACATTTTAATCAATAAAAAAGTCTCCTTCCTGTGGTCTCTTTCAAACATGGGCACTCAGAAGCAGTTATAAAATTGCTTTGAATCCTCTGTTTATCTTTGAAGCCAAGGATGGTGATATGTTTCACTATGCTGAAATTTGCAGTTTTAAATTAATTTGGGAGGGATATTTGGAGTAAACATCTGAAAATTTCACAGTAATGAATGTACTTCCCAAAGCATGAGTCATAAAGGTAGCATAAAAGGGACATTTGCAGGCAGGTTTGCCTGAGCAGGTTTGCCTGTCTTGTGTTTGAGCTTTCCGTACAGTGCAGCCTACATTTTTGCTGGATTACCCAGTGGTATCTATAGAAACTGTGCACTTGCATTTACAGATCCAAAAATAAACAAGTAGGGGTACTGTTTTTTACCTGTCTCTTTTAAGAACGGGCAATAAATAGCTCTCTTCTTCCCCTAAAAATAAAACCCAAAGCATTCCTGAACATTCCCAAATGTTCAGTAAGATTAAAATAGGACAATTCCAGGTCATGATAGCACACTTAAGAAAGTGTCTCTCATGATTTATATGACAGAACGAGCTAGTTTAATTTTTCAGAATTCAAAATTTACTTCATTCGATTTACTATAATTTTACACCTAGGTAAAAAAAGACTTTCCTGAGTCAACAATAATTTCATAAGAAATTTTTAATTTTGAAAATGAGCAAATGTGATTGCCTTTTAATTCTGTCTCTTATATTCATGCCACCATGAAGCCATTAGAATGAAAATATTAAAACACTTAAGGAACAGCTTCTACTCCTGTGGACACTGAAATGAGACCCAGGTTTCTAAAAGACTTTGGACAGATCAAAATAAGAATCATATACTTATTTAATCATAATCATTTGTGAACACTGGGCCAGGGAAAAGAAAAAAGAAATCAAACAGGGTTTGTTTCTCAGCTTCACCTTTTCTTTAATAGTTTGGAGTTTTGCTTGATGCCAGAGCAAGAGCGCCTATCTGTACTGTAACAGAAGACAGTACAGGTCCTTATTTTTTTTGCAATCAAACCAGTCTCTCAAAAAGCATTTTCTCCTGCCTGCAGGGATCAATTTCAATAGCTACTATCACCCTAATCCAATAGACTGTCATCTTTTATTACAACACAGAGGGAAGGCTGGAATCAAGATTTTAATTTTTATTTGCCCTACATCCCCCACACACAGTTGTGTGTCCTTATTTTAATCTTCTCTCCCACTTGTTTTCACAGATAAAGCCTTGCTGTAATGCAGTGTGGATTGGGGTGTTCAGATACTTAAATGGTCTAATGCTGTGTGACCAAAGAATGGGAGATCACACAGGAAAAAAGTCCTGCCAGAAGGTGTTTGATGTGTGATAGACAACACCTATTTCATCTGCAATTTACAACAAATATTTATGCAGAAGATGTCATAGTTACTGAAAGCAGGGCTTCGGCAAGAATGGCAGCACAGGCTGCTCTGTCCTTGTGAAGCTTAAGCACTTCTTCATCTGTGCAGAAACAAATCCTTGGGCCCATGGGAGACTTTAAATCCACATGCAGTGCTCTTTCGGCTCTTACAAGACCCTGACATTAGACAGCCACAGCCCAGGTCATTGGCCTTCGCTGCCACCAGGTTTAGATGCTTTATTTTATCTGGAGTCTTTGCCTTTTCGTGGAAGAACAGAAGTCCTTAGCACCTTCAGCCCTACTCATTGTTTGTACCCATCAGGGATCTATTTGTGCCCTCCATGACTCCTTTCAGGACCAAGCTCTTGCGTTTCTGTCCCATGGAAACCAAGATGGTGGGGTTGGAGGAAAGAACATACGTGGATCTCATTCCGTTGCTGCATTAGGATGCAGCTGAATGGGGTCAACACCCAGATTCAGGAGCTGAAAAATCCTGCCAGTTCTCACTCAACCTTTAGTTCCTTAAAAGATACCTCTAGTTCCTTAAGTCATCTGGACATGGCCCATATAGTTTCTAAAAGTCTTGTTTGATGCCTATAAATAAGTGTTCTCTGATTAGTATTCTGAAAGTCAGTGTTCAGATTAACTGATTCACTTATTGGAATGATAAATGAGTCTGCTTTTAGCATCTATTGAGAAGGCAAAGACTTAGGAAAAAAAATGAACACAGAAACTGAACCATAATGCAGGAGAACAAAGAATGACTGTGGGAACTGAAAAAATACAGGAGCCGAACAAAATAAAATAAGTTTTTCTTTTCCAGGAAGGGAAATTTGTGGTTTTAGGATTTTCATGCAGAAATGTGATCATGACAGGAAAGGGGAGGGCTTTTTGGTGGGTTTTTTTTGTTGTTGTTTATTGAGAGTAGGGGTTTGGTTGTTCGGCTGGCCAGCTTGTTGATTTGTGTAGGGTTTTTTTAATTGAAAAAAAAAAATTACAGCCCATTATTTTAGCAAAAATTTCACTTATTTTTCTGGAAGTGTTTGGAAATCCAGCATGCATATTTACTTATGTGGCTGCTTGAGTAGGAGTGGCTGCTCTTTCAGGATCATCTAAAAGGCATAGTTTGAACAAAAAATGTTAGTTTGTGAAAGTGGAGGGTCTGCTGTCTGAACTAAAATGTTTCTGGGATAAGAGCTATCTCAAATGATGCCATCTCAAACACCATCATTTGAAATAATGGGCCATTTTTAAGTTTTCAAAATAGATCCATAAAACATAAGGAAATAAAATTAACCCTGGAAATCCAAGCACCAAGCTGCTGAGAAGAGGGAAGGAAGTCCAAGGCATCCAGTGGTAGGCTGCCACCAAAGTTTGCTACCCTCTTTCAGGGAAAGGACCAACATTTAAGTCTGTACTTCTTCCTAATCTTTTCTGCCAATCAGAAGAGTGATAAAGTCCTCTTCATAGGTCCTGCTTTCTTTCATGACCCACTCCAGTCTAACCTTGATCTAATTTCTAATTTATCAATGGAATATGGACGTCTGGGAAGATTTTAAACGACAATTTTCAAAGTGTCCAAGACTAAATCTGTATAAAAGCTTTGACTGCTTTATCAATAATCACTACTATGACTCACCACTACTTTGTCAAGTGCTGCAATATTTTTCTAGGTTTTTCAGGCTTTTAAAATATGCACATAAGAATCAGAAGGATGTCAACAAACATATCAGAATAATTTCAGATAGAAATTAGACACTTTGAGATATACCTGATATTAATGTTGGCATTTTTTGCTGTTGATTCATTCACCTTTTGGATTCTATCCAAGTGGGAATAGAGAATAACTTTTGCAAAGTAAACACCGGAACTCCTTCCCAGGTGAAGAGAAAGAGTTGATGACCTCTTATGGAAGAACCAGACAAGCTGAATCTTCATACCTGTGTTGGACTGATAGGGAATTCCAAACATCTATGTGCAGAGGAAATCCAGAGCTCCAAACCAGGCTTTGAGGGCAAATATTGTAACAATATACAAGGGTGTCAAAAAAAAAAAAAAAGAAAAAAAAAAGAAAAAAAGAAACAGCAACAACAACAGCAAAAAAGCCCTTTCCTTGAAACAGATCCTAACAGATACAGTTGTATCTGTATAAGTGTGCAAATGTAAGAATGGTTTGCCCTGTAAAATGAAAGAACTGAGTCATACAAAGATTAACTTCAATATAGCTAGACAGGTATGCTTTCTCAAGCATTCCTGATCACCTACAGACCCCAGTTATGAAATTAATATTAAAAGTAATGGATATTTAGAAAACTATGTACGATTTTACAGAGCCTGCTGTCACTCAGATTTCTTCTACACTGAAATATTATATTTGTTTTCCTATCCCACACACGTATAAAAGAGATGTTAATAAAAATACCTATGTTTCTTATTTCATTTACTTGGTAGAATTCCATAGCTTTACATTTATAGGCACTTTGGAATACAAAGAAATTTTTCTTTCACAATACTGTCTGGTATGCCTTATCTCTGATCTTTTATTACAGGAGATAAAAAAACCCAATGGAAGATGGAAGAAATTGCTCACATTGTGTTATTAAGATTTCTCTGAAACCAAACAAGTCAGGAATCTCTGAAAAAGTTTGTATTTGAGAGAATATCTGTTATTGAAATGTGGACACATGAGCAGCAAGTGGCATATTGAATTCTAGTGTGGTTTTGAATGTTAAATGTTCATATTTGCCTAAAATGTGCTAGAACAGAAATTTAAAATCTTCCAAGTGTTTTAATTTCATCCCTTTGAAGAAGTTTGATTCCCTGCCAGAAGAAATAGCCATGCTGTTCATATTTGAAAACATCTAACTTGAAAAGATAAAATTACTTCTAAACTGTTTTTTATATATAGGGGAACAGAGGTTCCAACAATTAAAAGACTTAGTTTAGGTTTTGATAAATTTAATTCCCTTTGTCAAGCACTTGGAAACTGTCTATTGTTTCAGTGGAAAGAAGAATTTGACAAAAGTGATATGTCCAGAAAAGCTCAATGAGTTTGGATGGCTTTAGTTTATTTAACACATACATGACATTCTAGATATCCCTAAAGAAAAATCAACAAATTGTAATGTAACTTTGTGGCAATCTAAAGATAAAGTCACGAATGAAACAGATTAAATTCTGGTCTGTAACTAAATTCTGGTATGTAACAAAAGAAGACAGCTATATCATCCTTTTGGAGCAAAACCAAAACTGTTTGAACAAAAATATCCGCAAAATATATTCCTCTTACCTCATGGATGAATCTGTTAATTAATGAAATATGCTTTCTATTGAAAGATGTTCTTTGATTTTGTATCATATCACTTATTCTGCTTAAATTAGCAGAAATAGAAGCAGAATTCAGCAGGGAATCTGACCAAAGAATGCAAAAAGGCATGAGAAATAATTTTGTAGAATTGCATTATCTTTTATTAGCTCTAAGGAAAAATGAGGTTTTGCAATCAAATTCTTAAAAATTTTATTCTCCATGTGAGAGTCCCACTGCAGGCAGGAATGATAGGGCCAGAAAAGACAGTGAATAAGGAAGTTTGTGTCTCCGTCAAGGCAGATAATTGTCTGCATAGCTGCTGAAAGATCACTTATTTAAAATGCAAAACTATGAGAAGACATAAGGCCACCATATTTTTCATTACAGATGTCATACTACAGACCTCCTTTTGATAATTAACCTAATCAATTAGCCATTCCTACCTCACTGGCAAATTCTCTCTGTGCTGCATATCACTAAAATCATCAAGATCTACTGATAGTCCCAAGCCAGAAAATGCATCAGGAGATGCTGCAGCTCCCTTCTCCCACCGGCTGTGCATCACACCCCCATCCCAGTGTGGGCTGCAGAGATGGCTCACGTTCCTATGTAACTAGTTGTTTACCCCAGAAACAAGTCACCAAAAGTTAATATCAAAAAGTCAAAAGATGCTTATTTCACAGAGAATTCAGCTCTCCACAGCAGGGTTACATGGACAAGAGCTGGCCTTTCTAACAAAACCTGCAACTTCTGTTGATGGAGTCTAGTGCAGCTAGACAGCGTAGTCATTCAGGAGCAACACCGGTCTGATGGAGGCAAGAGTGGCAGTTTCTCATTAATACAGTACTCAGAGCAGACAAATATGATCCTTCCCTCCTGCTCCATGGAATGGTTGATTATTTTGAAAGCTGTCTTGAATATAAGTCATGCTTTGCTGGTACTTCCATAGTGAGTGTAACCTTTTTTATTGATTTCAGAAGTGCACCAAATTGCTTTGCACATACATACACAAGCTCACACACACATTCCCATTAATAATAGCAGCATTCTTTAGAGGTAGCCAGATATTATCCACACAAATATTTATTGCTTTTTATTTATCAAAACCCAAGAACTATTTAAATTCAACGTTTCAGGGAAATACTATTCTGTAGAATTTCTTTTAGAAGTAAATTTTGTGACATTTAGGTTTGGAATTTCACAAAAAACAACCCCACCTCTTCTTCTTTCTAAATGCACTTACAGATTATTACATAGTAAGATAATAGAGGAATTAAAAGAATTTCACTGATTTTTGGATATCAATCTAAATACAGTTATTTGTAAAGGTTGAATTCACATATATTTGTCCCTCAGCTCTGATTTTCAGGTTCAGGCATGACTAACCAAGCAGAGAATTTGTATGTACAGCCAAGCATTTCTGTTAGTGATGTCAGCAAGAGTGACATGGAATGAATTTTTGCATAACACTGTCGAATTGTGTCTTAATGTGCATTTTCCAGTCACGTTGGTTACATGATGTTACAAAAGGAATTAAGAATAAATCCTTCACATTGCTTTGCTTAGGCTTGTACCAAGACTATTCTTTTTTTGTTTCTACATGAAGAATATTTTTTCATGAGAAAGAAAAGATAAAGTAAGAAAAGGTTGATAAAATCGAGGTACAGCCTGTTCCATGGAGAGCACATTTTCTGTTGAGAAATCTTTTTGATTGATTTCTGATCAAATTTTGCTATTTTTCATGAGACAGAAAGCTATTTTTGGACCTTTTATTTCCCTATTTTATATAGATTTGAAGATGTCAAATCAAAGAGTTGGCTATAGTTTATAATCTTGAATGTACTGACAAAAAAAATCTCACTGACTTATCTCTCTTTAAATGTTCATTGTGCGTGCACTATAAGCCTGGTGGTTTTGATATCAACATTGGTAGAGAAAGCATCCACGAATTAAAATGAAAACTTGAAACCTTATACTTCTTTTTTCTTTTTTTTTTTTTTCCCTTCTGTGAACCATGATTTTCATTCCAAACTTCCCAATGGCAATATAAAAAGGGACCATTTGCAGAGGCATTCATGAAAACTTTTAAAAACAACAG
This sequence comes from Hylia prasina, assembly GCA_013397195.1. NCBI lineage: Eukaryota > Metazoa > Chordata > Aves > Passeriformes > Sylviidae > Hylia > Hylia prasina. Next base: position 1,171,861 of record VYXD01013944.1, read on the forward strand.
AAGGGAAAATCTTCACAAGACTTTTTTCCATTTGACCTTTATTGTGCTTGCCAACACACTGATCATTTCAGTCTCATGCTCTGTGCCCTAGGGCAGACATTACAGAGGAACAAGAAGGTTGGTACAGGATTCAGGAGCTAAGGGGGAAACAGAACTGGAAACCATATCTGTCTGAATTAGCCTTGTCAACATCTAGGAACATATTTGGGTTCTGTAGAATGTTCATTATTATATATCACTATAAAATGTAGGTGAAAAAAAACCCCACACTAAGCCAAAATTCTTTCCCTGGTTTATCCTTCCTACACTACTCCTAGGTCAACAAAACTCTGAGTTTTGATTTTTTATTGCAAAACTAAATGATTTCTTTTTCATTTACTATTACCCAGAATATTAACATTTTCAGGAAAAATATTAAAAATTGTATTCAAGAAGGTCAAAGAATTACAGTGGTTTGGGATGAAAGGATCAAAGATAATTGTTCCAACTCCCTGCTATGGACAGGGACAGCTTCCACTAGACCTGGTTGCTCAAAGCACCATCCAGCCTGGCCTTGATTGTCCCCAAGCCTTACAGGAAAATACCCTAGTTCAGAGCAGAAAACTGGAAACTAGGATAGCCAGAAATACAAGCTAATTTTATCAGCCACATTGCCTAGCAGGGTTCCACTGCCTACAATAGGAATTTTGCTTTTTACATATACTGAGATCTGGTTCTCTCTCAGCTGCATTTTCAAGGGAGTTTCCTGCAAACTCTTTTCTCGTGATTAGTCCATAAAGGTAAATTGGGCTTCAGTACAAGTGTTTTGAAAACCAGCATGGAGCATGCACGAGTGATCTATTTTTCATCCAATTAGGAAAACCAAGATGTGTCTCAGACTTCCTGCTGTGCCTAGAAACTACGTCCCACTCGTACTTGCATTCTTTATCAGTTCAGCTGTGCTTCCTCCATTAACTCCATTGTCTTTGCAGTTCCATGTGATTTGGTGTCATTCACAGCACAATGACTAAAGGACAAGTATGGCAAAATCTGTGTTCTGTTCAAAATTCTAACATTATAAAATGTGTGTAGAGTTTTGAAACAGTTCATTGTCAGCAGAGCCACAGTGGCCTACCACTCTACCTTGTCTAGGTTTCTCTTAGAGTTTTGAGACCTTTTTTTTTCCTGCTTCAGCTTTCTTTTTATATTTGAAGAGAGCAATTCATTAGAGTGTTAGTATGCTCTCATATTCTCAAGCTGCTCCACTGATAGGCACTTGATGAGGGGGAAGTTTACATGGGATAAAATTTATAGATCTGTAGTCCCTGGTATTTTCCCCAGCAGACACATCTCTGTAATTCTGGACTCTCCCATGCAATTGACTAAAAGAAAGTGCTGATTTTTCCCTAGTAAAATCCTTTACGTAGTTGCAGAGGCCAAGAATTTCACAGTGTTTCTTTTTATTTCCTGTAGTGTCAACATTGATACCCACATTTGCAATAGCAGTTTGCCATGTCACCTTCCCTCTCCTGTAACAGCAAACTCAATTAACTTCTGCTTGGTTAGTATTTTATTTCAGCTAGTACCTCAACATTTTGATATGAGATCCTGAAAAAAATGAACACTCAGCTTGGTATCAAAGATAATTTTTGGGTCTTCAGACTAACACTTGTATTTCCAACAGATTTTACATCCTGACATTTGCAGGCAGTGTAATATAACCTACACAGTGTAATCTATCTAATGACAAATACCAAAGGTGAATACACATGATTTCAAAATTTATGTGAAATTTTTAGGAAATTTTTTTCTTTGGAAAGACCAATCTTTTTTTTTCTTTGTGAATATTGTTTTCCTTGATTTCACTTTAGATGTTGTATTTTTTCCTAAATTGAATAAAATTTTGTACTTTATTTGGGGGACAAAAAAAATAACCATCATGTTTAACTTTGCTTATCTTCTGTTTTGCCAGAAGAAAATTGCATGATGTTCTCTTGCACTGGCCTTGTCTGAAAAAATTTTTCCTAGCTTTATCTGAACTGTACATGATGCTTTGTGAAATTAAAAATCATCTGCTATATTTTCCCCTGTTTCATACAGTTTTTAATTCCTATTGCAATAAAAAACTGATTTCCATTAACTTCATCTGGTTTGATTTCATAGAATACAACAAAATAATTTTCTGAATATAATGAAAAAAGAGAGGGAGATTTTAGGTCTTTAAAGCTGAAGGTCATCAAAATTTACCAGAGTCAACTAAGTTACTGTTTCTTCATTTCCACCTTGGTCCACATTGCAGACTTCCCACATTCCCCTTCTTTTTGCTGTAAGTGGGGAGTGTTCCAGGGTTCCTTGTTTTAAGCAGTATGATGCTATTTTTCAGGATCTGGTCTGCAGACATCAGATTCTTTCTGCGTCATGGAAGCAGAACAGATAGAAACCTGAGTATTGAGGGATTGGATACCACATCCAGCTGGACTTTGAAGAACAAAAGAGAAAAGCTGATGCAGTTTAAGCCCAGCTGTCAGCTAAGTACCATGCAGATGCTGGTTCACTTGCCCCTGGTGGAGAGGAGAATCAGAACGAAAAAGCAAACCTCCTGGGTTGAGATTAGAACAATTTAATTATTGAAACAAAATATAATAATGATTTTAGTAATAAGGAGAGAGGAAGAGAGTAACAGAACCCAAGAAAAACAAGTTGCTCATCACTCACTGACCAATACCAAGCCTGTCCCAGAACTGTGATTAGCACCAGTCCCAGGGAACTCCCCCAGTTAATATACTAAATGTGGCACACTGTGGTATGGAATATCCTTTTGAACACTTTGGATCACTGTCACAGCTAGGCTCCCTCCCAGCTTTTTGTGCAGCTCCTCGCTAGCAGAGCAGGAGACACTGAAGTGTGAGCAATACCCAGAACAGCCAGAACATCTGTGTCCTATCAATATGAAATATCTTCGTCTCTTACCTGGAAATATAGGTTACAGAAATAGGCTGAGCTGAAAGTCAGCCTAGTGTTTTTCAGGCATAGGACAGTAAGTGAAGTTTTGAGGACTGTCTTACATTGACCCAAGCTCTGTAAACATGGATTTACATCACTGGTATCTGAATGGGAGAGTGCTAACTCACTCCAAGAAACCACTGTGTTGCGAGTACTTTAAATATTTTATATCATTAAACTTCAAACCCAAATTAACTTAAATGCCTAAGCACTATGAAGTTCAAATGCCATGTAGTCAGAGGCATAAAGAAAGTCAATAAAAGTTTGCCACAAGAACTACTAATCTCATGGCACTTCTGCCAAATTTTAGTGAATCTGATATACCAGAAATGGATGTCAAATAGGCTTCACTTCTCTTCATGTTTGTTTTGATGTACAGAAACATGAGAGTCAAGTCAAAAGGTGAGTTGTGTCACACCTGGGGATCTGTCAGCACCATGTAGTATTATGAAACAGGGAACATAATCTGTGCTTGTCTTCTGCCATGTCATTCACTAAATAATGAGTTTTGATCTTGGAGTGATGAAACTAGGAATAGAAGTCAGGGCTCACACAGCGATTCAATTTTCCAAGCTCTACTGAACTCAGCGAAGTCCAGTCAAATGAATCTTGTCCATTCTTTGAGATACTAATTTAGCTATTACAATGGAATTTCAGTGCTTGAGATAATGAGTCAAACAGCATAAATGAAGAATCACCTTTCTTTTGTGGTCAGTAAGGAAAAAATGCAAACACCACATGCAACATTAATATGGAATGACCAAAGTAGCACTTTGAACTATATAGCAAATGCCAGACTATCTCCCTCTTTCAAGAGAATTGTTTTTCACAACTCGGGGGTGTTTTTTTGCTTTTCAGAACTATCACTCATTGCATTTCTCCTCACCACAAAACTGTCAGTTATGTTTCTCTTCTCTGATTCAAGTGGTTTATGACTCATTCCCTTATTGTTGTATGCTATACTATAATTGTTATTTCCATTATCTGGTACATGAATCATTTTTGTTGCAGCTATTTGTTACAAAATATGATTCTCATGTCTCAACATCTCTTTGAGTTTCTTCTGCATTGATGATGATCATATTTTATATGCATCGAATAAGACTTCTTTCCAACTCAAGCATTTCACTGCACTGTTTTTTACTATATATTGAGCACTGTAAGCTTCACTTGTAGAGCATAAGTCTTCCTTGAAATTTTATTCTGCGTAGTCCTGTTCTATTCGTTTGCCTGGGCCATTTTGTCACAGCCATTTGGAAGAAGCTTTGGAATTTTTTGATTTCCTGACATCATATATAAAGGTCAACAAGAAAATTCTTTAAGTTAACACCCTCTTTTGCATATGACAAATTATATAGCAAAACAAAGAGTGAAATTCTTGCCTATACTGAATTTAGGAGGATTTTTATACTGACACTGTGGGAAAACATCTGAAGTCCAAATGTCTTCATTTCACTGCAAACTGTGCCTAGCTGTAAACTGCAGTTAGGAGCAGGATAATTATATTTCCTAAATGTATCCATTACTCATGATTCGGTTCTATACCGTGCTACCATGCTGCACTAAATTTAAAAATGGAGCTGGCAGATATGATGGGTAAAAGCCAGGCTCTGGAAGAAGGCCAAGAAAAGGTCCATGTTCAATTGCAGTCCCTTTTAATTGTCCAAAACAGCAAGATAGAAGAATTGTGGAAGTTTTATCAAGGTTTTGTCAACAAAGAAAAAGTCTACCTTCACAAATGTATGTCTAAGGGCACTCATAGGACATGAATATGCTTACCATTGCCATAATCTATCTCAGTAAAATAAGTAATCTTCACATTTATCTGACCATTTGTCTTTCATTTATAGACTTTTTTTTGCCCTTAATTTCCTGTATTTCTATACACATTTCCATCTGAACAGTATCCTTTTTGTCCCATGCTGATGGTTGATTCAGGCTGTCTCCTTCAAAACACGGGAAAACTGCCTGAACCTAAATTTGCTCCTTCTCATGACCTAAAGCCAGTACTCTCTTATCCTGCACTGCTGGTTTCACTGAACACCTACCATGGAGAGGAAAAAGGGATGCATTCAGAGTGTTCACATATGAAGATGAAAAAAAAAATCCTATCACCCTAAAAGGCAAAATTTCTTAGTACAAAAGTTCACTAAATATTACATATTTTGTCTAATATATCAAGAAAAGAGGAAAAATAGGCATGGAACTGGAAGCACGTGTCTAGATTTTACTTCTGTGTGGCATGCAGTGGGAGCTAGAATTTCATCCCTTGCATTCCCTAATGAAGAGACCAGATACAACAATAGTGAAGGGTACATAATTTCATCTAAGAACAGCTTTCATTTTAAGATGTAAGAGAACATAGAAGGACAGAGATTTCTTCATATTCCTGAGCCCAGACTTATAATGGTAAGCTCATTTTCTATATTCCGTTTAACACATGCATTTTTGAAGTGTAAATCTGTATTTACCAAATTAGAATAATAGGTCTATTACATTTCAGTGCTGCAATTTCAGAAATATAACACATACTTTCATAAGGATAGTTTGTATATATTTTCCAACTTTAGATTTATAACACCATTTTGAGTCAAGCTTTTACAACAATTAACATCTATCAAAACCTGCCCATGCAAACCCAGTAGAGAAGGTCATTTAAACATACCAGTCTATTTTCAATTTTGCAAAACATATTTATATTATGGAATGATTTTTTAAAATTTTCCTGATTTTTGATTAGGCTAGTAATTTATTTATAACTTCCTGCCTATTTCTTTTATCTAATGATTTATTGGCATTCGCACAGTGAGAAATGTCACATGTTCTATAATCTTCCAAGCTACATTGGTAAGAGTTGAAGTTCTGGCAATAACTCATACCAGACCTTATGGAAACCTTTCCAAGAAAGAACTGGAAGGGAGGGAAAAGAGACCAAAGGCCTGGTAAGGACAAGGAGTTTGCTACTAAGCCTTAATTACACAAACAAATGGTTTACAGACCTTGCATGTAAAGTGGCAGACAACAGAAGAGCCACTCTTTTTTGAACAGAGTAAGAAACATTTCAAAGCACCAATTTTCTGGAGAATTTACTGAATTAATTGCTATACAGATATAAGGAAGGATTAATTTTGAGCCTTCTCCAAATGCCTGCTTATTTTTTTTTCAGAATCTAAAGCTGAGGTTCTGTAAGCAAGAAAAACACTGAACCAGAATTTAGCACTGGTCAAAAAGAACCTTTTTGCCTACAAATTGAAGGCCCTTGACTTGCAAAAAGTAACATCATGTGGCCAATGCATTCAAATAAAACACTTGAAATTAAAAAAGAGAAAAGCACCCACATTCAAACTAAACTAAGTGTATCTCTGAAAAGGATCATGAGATCTGATGTAGCTTACCTAAGTATGCTAAGCCATTTTAGTAAGAATATATGGAGAATTCCAGTTCTTTCTCCATTAATGAAAGAATGAATCTTTTTCAATAAAGAACATACAGATTTACAGATGCTGATAAATTATTTTCCTCTGGCTCTTCCATTGGCAGAAAAAGGTAGTGCATTTAAAGTGATGGAAAAAATAAGAAAATAGAAGGTGACAATTTAATATTGAAAGAGTAATCTAGATTCTCCTATGCTTATGCTAATACGTGCAAGTTATACTATTAAAGCACACTCCTGCCCCAAAATATAATATTGGTGTTTTGAAGATAACCTAAATTTTGGCATCATGTTAATGGTAGATGGCAAACTAAATAAATCTAAATTATTTGGAAACTCTAAAATGAAAGTAACTTTTAGTTGTCACATATGCTGTATCACAAATAGGTATAATTTAGGTGGTAATTTTTTTAGTTTTAGCAAAAGAAACAACAGAAATCCACATCAGAGTAAAAAAAAAACACTCATTCTTTAGAGGGTCCATGGGAGATCAAGGTTCAGCCTATTAAGTGTTTACAAAACCACTTTTGTTTTTTGTGCCCCACAATAGTGTGCCGCTCTGGGTACTGAACATTCTGCAAAAGGGTACTATGTTCAGACACCTATGAAAAAACATGCAGAGAAAGTTATAGTAAACAAAATTGTAAATCTGAGCCAATATATTATGGAGCCACGTGTCAATCTCTGTTTACAAATGAACACTAGTAGCAATGTTTATTTTTTACCTGTGTGGCTGCTAGTCCAGACCCCATGAGGGTAACATAATTACTAAGAAATGAACTCTGAAATGAATTTGTGTGTAGCTCGTGTGAGTTTGAGCCACAAATTATAGCATTATAGAAGCACACCTATTATGAAAAGTACTTTATAAAATTAGGAAAAGCTAGTCATAAAATGGTTGTATTTAACAAGGATTTCTGGTACCACCCACAAAGTCCTTCATTGAAATAAAATGTGGACTCTAGCAGAAAACCTAACAGCATAAATAGAAAATAAAACAGAAAGTTGTCAAGAAAGGGATCAAACTTGTATTTTAAATAAAACATTAGCTGCCGCTGGCTTCCAGCACCAGTCAAGTCTTGAGGAGATAAGAAGCAAGTATGACTACAGATGCCTTGAACTTTTTAAACAAAACAGCTCTGAAGATTCTTCAGATGATCTCAGGTTCTAAGCAGTTCTAAGAAAGACAGTTCAGGTTCCAGATGCAATACTTTTAGATTCCTGCTAGTCTGCCATGGAACCACAAACACTGGACAGCCTTTGCCCTGATTAGGTTTCAGGGCAAACAGGAAAGCCAGAGGCCCTTTAAGGTTATTCAGCAAAAATGGTGTTTTTCTGAAATGACTTTTTCAGCTTTTCGCTACAAAAAAGAGGATGACTTGTAATGTAAATTAACCACAGTACAAGAATGAAAATTAAAAGTGTTTTATTTACCCTGCCAAGTCCTCTTTAAAACATTTCTTTTAGTTAAAATTAAATTTTTCATTTTGTTAAATCCTGTTGTGGTTCAAGCTGAACCAGATTCATTCACCATGCAAACTAATACACAGGTGACAAAGGGCTGCAACATGACAGATACGAGAAGAAAAGAAACAGCAGAACACCACCAAGGGACTATTTGGATGATGAAAGTTGGACCAGAGAGAGAAGCAATTTGAGAAGATCACGGTTGCCTCTGGGTCATTAACTTCCATTAGTAACATGTATTGCTCAAAACTTTTTCTGCTTTGTTTGCAAACACCATACAGCTTTATTGCTCCATAATTCTTTCTTTTTTCTTCACCTTTTCTCCCCCCAAGAGTTTATAGCTTTCTGGAACTTAGAATCAATTTTTGCTATAATGAAATTTCTTTTACCTTTATTAAATGAATTATTAAAACTCTCAGAGCAGTAATATGAGGAGAATGAGTGAAAGCTCAACAGTGGAGAAATGGAAATAGTCTACAGAGGCAAATCCAGCACAGGTAGTACTCCAATTTTGTAAAACCATAGTGGGAGGCTTTGCACTTCCAGGAGGCCTTTATCTTTATACTTCACAGTTTAAAGGACAGATACAAGTGTTTTGGAGAGGCCCAACCCCATATAACCAAGGAATAATTTAATTATAAAAGGAAGAAAGAGTAAAAAGAAAAAGCTGGCTGAAGTTATAAGAGTAAGAAACAAAATTCCAACCATCTTCTTGTTTTACACCAGTAGTTCACTTGTCTCATAAAAGTTAACTGGTTATTTCCTCTTTCCCTGCTACATCTTTGTGATAACAACAAATAAAATGAATTTTTAATAACTGAAGGTCCAATAATATTCTGGGTAATATAGGGCTTGTTGGGAAACGTGTACTCAATTGTCCAGGTTTAAGGCAAATTTGGGAGGAAACGTCCAAATGGGGTCCCTCTAGAAAGCAAATTCAAGAGGGCCCTCCCCCCACCAGTTAGGGAGACATAAACCTCCTTTGAGAGAAGTGGAAAAAAATGTTTATTTAACAAGCAAAGTACTCACAAACATGAAAAAAATGAATAATATTAAACAATGGAGCCTCTCACTGTTCTGGGGATATGGCAAATTCAGAGAAAGTCCTTGTTGTAGGGTGTAGCTCTGCTCGCTTAGTCTCTCATCAGCCCTTCCTGAGCTGGAAAATGCCACGTCCTGGGCCCCAGTGGGCCACAGGTATGAGCTCCACGTGCCTTTTTGGGTTTTCAGTCTAGAGCAGGTTTGAACAGCTCCAGGAAAAAAAAGATGCCATAGATGAGGAAAACCAGCAAAAAGGCATGGAAAAATCTCTCCGTCTCTCTCTCTTGCTGTTTGTGCTGCAGACAACACATGCCAAGAGAGAGCCAAAACTCTTATCTCTATGTTTTTGGATACAGCCACAAAAAAATTCCATTGTTTTTCCTTCTCCCTCACTTTGCATTCAGATCTAGTTTTAAAGGCACAAAACTTATTTCTGGGCTAAACAGATGAATGGGGATACAATTCACCATCATAAAGTGATCCCAGAACATCAATCCAGACTTCAGGGAATACACAAGTAAGTGTGGCTGATCTTTGAAAAAGCGTTGATTGCTTTTGCATACACATATGACCTTTCATGAGTATCAAACTAGATCTTTACCTCTTTACCTTTTGCTTTCGACTGGTTTCCTATTACCACTTTAAATTGAAAACAAGCCAAATACAAGGATCCCATGTAAGGATATGTGGGGAGTTAGATATTGTAAGGGAGGCAAGAAGGCAGACTTTAAGGATTTATGAGATCTAAATTAATAAGGACAGTCAAACAGGAGGGAATGATGCCCTTTACAATTGGCTTTATGTTGTATCCTGACTTTGAAAAAGCCTTGCTTGTTACTGGCAATGTCTCAGTTTGCACCATTTCTTTTTTACTGTGAAAATAAGATTAGAGCATTCTTAAAAATAGACACTACTCTGTAATTTCAATCTTTTGAAAAGGTTACCCAAGTTGTAAAAAAAACCTTTAAAATAAATTCTTACCAAGAACGGAAAGTTTATGGTCCCAAATATTTGTGCTTCAGGAAGTTAGGAGTAACCTAAACCAGAATTATATTATAAATAACAGAATGTATTCTGAAATATAAATGACATAAAACATTCTCCACTCTAAATTAAATATTTTATTTTGAAGAGTAACAATCTACGTTGACTATTTAAAGGTGGACAAACAAGGGTATATTCATATTGAACATTTTATATAGTCTATCTATGTATTACCTCTATCCATGTATTAAAAAACAGCCTTATTAAACAGCCTCTTAAACTAAAATTTCAATCACCACTTGTGAAAATCCAAGCAGCTGTTACAGAAAATACTGATACTATTTTGGAGTCTGTTTGAATATATTTGACTCCTTTTTAAGTTTGAAAAGCAGTTGGTTTTCTTCTTGTAGCAGTATGCCTGGGATATCTCAGAGGAGTACAGCATTCTCGAGCACATCAAGAAGTGTCTTCCCATTAATCAAACCACACCTAACTGGAGATTTTTTCCCAGCCATCCTCAAAAGTCCATGATGCTGCTATATTTTTCTGTGAGCAAAAAATCCATAGACCACAGTATTCAGTACAGTCACTACTGTCATCTTGACTACAACACAACCATCATGCATATGTGTCCCTTATATGTCCAAAATCTTAATCAAGAGAATAAATGGCACTCACATATACAATTAAAAAACATTTACAGATTGATCCAGAATTCTCTGCTTGTATTGTAACCTCTTTCTCTGGACAATCACAACTGTTCCTTCCAAAATCACATACTTAGTCAATGACGACTGACTGAAATCCTGTTCTGAAATCACACCCAAGAAATTTAATTCATGTATCCTGCAGGCTCACTGTACCTGACTACAAGAATATAGTTATTCAAGTGTATACGATCCTAAATCCGCCTATAATACAGCAGTTATTTATGTCTAAACAGAAAGATCTGTAACTTATGGACTTTTTCAAGTGTTTTTTGAGCTGATGAGGTTTTGGGGTAATCATGAATACGTCAGAGTTTTTCAAAAAGGTCTAAAATAATCATATCAGAAACAGCTCATGCACAACCACTGCATGCAAAAGTGAATTCATTGTCATTGTATATACTAGAATTCTTGAGAAAAATCAAGCTTGCTGCAGCTGCTGACAACTCCTAAATATTCATGTTGTTCAGTGGGTGGTTTGGAGCCTGGTAAAAGAAAACAATGAATCTGCCACCAAAAAAA
>VYXD01013944.1:1183036-1227109 GCA_013397195.1 Hylia prasina
AAAGAGCTAATTCTTGCACATATTTCTCTTCTGTGCATCTTTGAATTCAGATAAAGAAGAAGAGTACAGTCCTTTAAATATGGTGTGTTTTTTAAAAATCGAAAACATAAGGCATAATGAAACACTGGGTGAGCTTTGAAATTAATTTGACTGAGTTTTTAGGAATTATATACACCTCTTACTTTTCTTAGACAATGAAACATATTTTGCACAGAGTGCTGGAAGTAGAAAAGAATGGTAACAACTGAAGTTAGAATTTTGGTTCTACAGGAAGCTCCCTATCTGGAAAGCCTGGTTTAGGAAGCCTCTGGAGCTAGAGGCATTTGTCCTGTGTTTGTACAGCCCAGCAGAATCTCAATTCATGACCACTGTGATGTACTACCATATGTGCTCACAAATCACAGCAGCAGTTAAATGAAAGACTATATGGTATCCATATTTCTTCTTTAGAAACACCTATATGATGTGACAACAAGGTATAAATCATTTACCTTTCAGTACTATGGAATATTTTACAGGAACAGAACAAGAAATAAACAAATCTTTACCAAAAAAATCACCAAAAACCAAAAGCCAAAAAAACCCCCAAAACAAAAAATCCCAGCACAACACCACACAAACAAACTAGAAAAAGCCAAACCAAAGAAAATTCAACCTAATACTTTGATTTGCCTAGTCTGAACTGAGTGTTACGATTGGCACCATATCACTTTGTCCTGGATACTTTAATAAGAAGGAGCTTTTTATTCAAAACTGGGGTTACTCTGGCAGTTTTCTCAGCCCATCTAATTCAAGAAAACTAGTTTTTCTTCATGAGCTATTGTTATTCATGAATTCTTGCTCAGCTGACTGAATTGACTCTCTCTCAGGACTTGAAAAATGGATAATCTAACACAAACTTACACAGGAACTGTTGGGTCCCATCCAACTAATCAAACACAAAAATCCACAGGAAGACACTTTCCTTTTCTGCAGGTATACACCTTATTCCCTTCTGAATCCCCTCAGTAAAGTTCTCTACCGTGACTATTGACTCTGGGGACACAGAAGCAGACTTGGCACCTAAAGCCCAGCTGTGATGGGGAATGTTTGCATTCCCTGGGGAACTGTTGCAGCCACCATGTGTGTGTATCTAACCACAGCATATCTGCATGAGAACATCTGTGGACATGGAAAGTTGTCAGCTGCAGAAATCCCTGGGGGATGTATGCTATTCCCAGAACACTTGACTGGACAGGCAGCAAGTGTGGCAAGGGGAACACAGGGTCCAGAGTCTGAATATTTCATTTGTTGGTGTCCTTTGCACAGGTGAAACAGACACTTGTGACTTAGAGACCTACCTGGTGCCCAGGCAGCATCTGGGGAGTAGGTGAATTAAACCACCATTAAAAATGAGGTCATCTAAAGCAGCACTGACACCTATATGTGCATAACGGGGCAGAGGTCTAAGTGGCAATGAGATGACACAAGAATTTCCCTTCCCTGTGACACCTCATTTGCATTTTCTTAGGGTACAGTTAACTAATAAAATAGCCCAAATTAAAAACAGCCTTCACATAAAAGCCTCCTTGAGCAATTTGGACAATGTTTTAAATGATGACATAGACATCAGGAATATGAAATAAATCTTAAACAAAATCCCTGCGTGAACAGCTGCAATAGATCTACTAGATCTTCTAGATCAGTAATGAACCAAACATGAGGAAGAATATTTACCTTTAATTTGCCTTTTTTAAAAATAAAATTACCTCTTCCCTTTCACTTAATCCTCACAATTAAATATACCAACAAATATTTGCACTGTTTTTCATTAACCCTTTATTCAGTCTAATTCATTGTATTAGTTTGTTTTCAAACTGTCCATGTTTATTTTTATCTGAATAATTTAGTACAAAAGCAGGCACTGTACAAGTCAAGCATTCATTATAACAATATTTGCCTGAAAATAATTTGGAAGGAAAAGGAAAAGGAAAAGGAAAAGGAAAAGGAAAAGGAAAAGGAAAAAGGAAAAAGGAGAAAGGAGAAAGGAGAAAGGAAAAAGGAAAAAGGAAAAAGGAAAAAGGAAAAAGGAAAAAGGAAAAAGGAAAAAGGAAAAGGAAAAATGTTTATGTGTTACATTTAGTTCATTTGAGTTTATGATTTTAATGCTACACTAAGTATCCATGAGACAAACAAAAGTTTTTTCTAACAAGCCAGCTGGCATTTTTTTTTTTTAAGTTTACTAACTTTTACAAATAATTCTTCTGCCTGGCCCCAGACATCTGCATTTTCCCACTTTCCAATAATAAATGCATATGCATTCACTCAAACCTGAAGACTGAACAATAGATGCTTACAGGGGTTGCTGAGATCTATTTGTTCTGCGCTGCAACTCTAAGGTCCTGTTTTCTGAAGCTTTTGGCTTTTGAGAGCTCTCTTCACCTCTTATGTTATGGTGCCTTCATAGCACCTATTCGTAAGAGAAATCATAAAAAGACTGAAAATGTGCTTCTAATATCCCTGATTTAACTTAGAATGCCAGTCACTGCCTCTCAGTACAAATGCCTCCCTGGCCTCAGGCATGCTATCGGTGTAGCAGAACCTCTCTCTGCTTAAGTGGTAAAATATTTTGAACTTTAACCTACTTGCAAAAGTTATCAGTGGTAGATGGAGAAGGGAGATTATGCTGCTTTTGGAGTTACGAAAGCCAAGACCAGCCTAACTCATCAACCCAAAAGTTAAGCATTCTGAGCATGTAAAGAATTTCTGACAGAATACGGCATTGGCGAGCATGTGGTAGACAAAACTCCTGATGAAGGAACTAACAAGTGATGGCACTCATAACTTACCTAAAGTTGATGAGCTAAAGGCTGCATGGCTCACCTAGAAACATGACTGACAATCAATTTATTCTGTGAAAGGCCAGTCCCATTTCTTTAAGACAGGGTCTTCTAACACACTGCTTCTTGGAGTGTGTGTGGAGCTTCCTCCCTTGAGCTGGAGTGCTTTTCAAGTTTAATCCTTCAGGCACAGAAAAAGAGATTTGCCAACAGTCATTGGTATGGATGAGGAACATCAATCTCTACTTAATTATTTTGCTAGATTTAACATCATTGCTTCAATACTGCTTCAATAAATAATGCACTTTACTAGTAGTTTTAATTATCTATGCTGTGTAGTAAATAATTCTGATTAAAGTCTGTTAGTCTAATCATTATCACTATCATAATCAATTTAAATAAATAATTTATTGCATAAATAGAAATATATTTGGGTTGTCATCCTTAACCCTGCAGGATGATGTATAAAAGCTCAGTTACACCTATATAACCCTTTAGACACAAATTGTTGACCAAATCTGGGAGTGGAATTGGATCCAGCCACACCTGAACTCCTCTCTGATGAGGAGTTTATAAATCAAGTGAGGCCTTTCTGAACCTTGTAACTCAGCAGGAGGGTCTTGCTGATTAACTTCATCTGAAATTTCCATTCTGCCTGTGACATTGTGTGAAGTATCCATGGACAGACAATGGGACAGTAGCTCCACCAGGATCACATCCAGAATGGCTTTCCTCTTTTTCCAGCTGCCTCCCCAACAGTCACAAAGAGTCAGGGGGAAAGACTTCACAGTGAAATGTTTTCTTTATGCTGTGAATTCCAAGGAGGTGCCAGACTGAACACAATACCAATGTAATTCCTTAAGGTTTTGATTTTGCTGGGGAAAAAAGCATTTGACCATTTCTCATAGTAAGAGCAAATAAAAAAGGGTTATGTGAAATCTCACATAAATTCTAGCAACAGAAGAGGGTTAAAAGAAGGGCTGCATCCTATAAAAAGAAAAGCATTAGACTTTTTTATTTAGTATGGGGTTAATATATTCTTCCCACCTACCCATTATAGTGCACTACATGCGTTAGTGGTACAAACATGAAAGAACCATCCCACAGTTAAGAAAATAAAAAACAAAAAAACTTGTGGATTTTTTGTTTTGTTTCTCTAAATGGGGAATCTTTTCATCATATTTCTCTTCACCTGTATCTAGATCAGTTTCTAGTAAATTAAATTACAGACTAGTAATCAGAAACAAGGATCCCATATTCCTATAAATGTCAAGCTGAATCTGTGGTCAATCAATTGGCTGATGAAGTTTTATTTGTGAAGGATATTCCACCACTCTATAACATCAAAGGAAAACACCTGATGCCTTAAGCAAAATAGAATCTTCATTACATGAAAATTTCATGACTTTTGCAATTTAAAGGTAGTGGCAATTCAAAAGCATAACTTTTAACAAAACAAGACATGATATTGTAAAGCACAGAATTAAATTCTGGTTGAAGTTCACGTCTATCCTTACATTCAGTTTGAAATAAGAAAATTAAAAATCATACACTGTCTAATATTCTTTAGAGCAGCATTTTGAAAGATTTACCTTATATAAATTGAGAAGCAACTCACCATGTCTCCTAGGGTCACTTTTTTTATTCCTAGTCACTCCCTGCAACTCTTTATGCACATTGCAAATAAATATTTCATTATTTTCAGCTCCAGATTACATTTTAATGTGTACACACAAGCTCTTTAATTAATATGGGATATAAATACAGGAAGGTCCAGATTCTGGGCTACTGTATCAATCTCTGAATTCAAGCTACTTTCAAATAAGAAATGGGGAAGTAAAAAGGAAATTTAAGAGGGGGTTATATAAAGCATTTATATATGCAAACAGACCACAGCTGTGCTAAAGCTGAAAATGAACACCAGATCTTTGCACTAGTTGAATCTCCACAGTCTAAACCCTTTCACAGCAATAAAAAACTCTAGGATTTAAATGCACAGTGGCCATCCTTCCTCTTCTTCCATTTAGTACCAAAAGTTGTACCAAAATCCTGTTGCCACAGTGGCTCCATGTCGCCTTATGATTTTAACTTGTCAAAAAAAAAGGATCCTACCTGTATTTACAGGCGGTGACTCTGTGACACAACAAAAAATGCTTGGTTTTAAGGTGTGTAGTTTTTCAGGCTTCTGTCATGGCTATCACCACTGCTAATACTTTCACTTGCTTTCTTTGGGATGATTGTGAGTTTGGAGAAACATTACCTGAACATTGCAAGATCAGCATCCTGGGGAGTGATAAACTAATCTTGCGTAACAGGATTTTTAATTGTTAAGCTGATTCATTATCATTGGTAAGATTCCCAAGAAGTTTCTCTAGTGTACCCATCAGAAATTCTTCTGATAAGCATCAACACAGCAGAGGGCTTTACACTTTTTGTCTGAATCTAGCACCAGGTAGGCTTTTGTAGCTGGGCAAAAAGTCTTCTGTTTATTTAAAATCTTTTTTTTTTTACCTCTAAACTTCTGAAACTTACACAGCAGATATCCAGTACAAAATTCACCCTATATTTATCCTGAGGCATACTTTTTTCTTAATATTTTGATTAATTTAGGTTTTGCAAATCACTGCAATTTCAGAAAAATATTTAGGTCATATACAGTGAAGGAAGGTAGCAATTCTGGTTTGGATATACCACAAGGGAAAAGTTGAAATTTACAAAATTAGTGCAAGTTTTCATTTCTTCTCAGTTCCTTGATTGTATCTCCTGTTCCCATAATTAGTGGAGGAAAGAGATGAAAAAATCTAAGCATCATCTCTCATTTTTTGCATATGTACAACTCTTAGGCAACAGTGGTATTTTTAAAATATCTGCCTATTAGTACCCCTCATAACATTCCTCTATGGGCGCCAACAAATTCTGCAGTTATCAGCTAGACATGCAAGTGATGTAGAAAGAATGAGAAGAAGAGAGTGAAGTACCAAATATGAAGTGGATTGAAAATCAAGAAGGAAATCTTTCATTCGATTACAGGTTTTTGACAAGTGTGTACTCCTTTTCACAAAAAAAACCAAACCAAACCAAACCAAACCAAACCAAACCAAAAAAAAAAAGCCCACAAAAAAAGAAAAAAAAAAAAAAAAAAAAAAAAAAAAAAAAAAAAAAAAAAAAGAAGAAGAAGAAGAAGAAGGAGTATGCTTGTTCCTATACATTTTTGTAGTCTTTGTGGCTTAACATTGGTCACTCAGCAGAGTGACACAAATACCTCTATGACTAGAGTCAGAGAACTAAAGACCAAACAATGTATTTCCCCCTTATTCTCTGCATGTTCCTTACTCCAACCTTAAACTGTCCTCCAATATCAAGTAACCTAGAAACAGAATATTGCCTGATTTATCATGCTCAGTTGTTCTATTTCTTATTTTACACAAATCAATATTCTAAAGCAGGTTGCTATAGATATCAAGACAGTGACTTTTGAGTGTCAACTTTCCTTGGCTGATGTTGGAAGACAACCATGTATTATATAGACCATTTTTGTTAAAGTTCATACCAGACTGAAATCGCCATTCATTTTCAAGTTATATTTCCCTTTTGTAGCAAGGTAACCAACGTCAGCTACCAAAATCTCTAAGTATGGTGTTTCTCTATATGCAATAATTATGGTATCTTCCTGCCATTGTTGCCTTTTTTTCTTTTATTTTTTCTTTAAATAGGAATAAATCTTCTTGTAAGGAGTTCCTGTGAATTTAGAGTGCAACAATAGAGAGTTTTACAAATATATATAAAAAAATCCACAGTGGAAATGTGAAGAGTATGCTAGTTGGAGTCCTCACAGTGAATCTTGAGTCCAAATTGCTTTTCTACAAACCCCAGAGAAAATCTTGAAGGCTTTAACAGGTATTTTCAAAAAATCTGATTCAATAATGTGTGGGTGTTTCTATGTTTTAGAAAGTCACTGATGTAAAGACATCTAATATGCTAGTGCTCTGAAACAAAATATCACATAGGTTGTGTAAGAACAGTTTCTTATGCTTACTACAAAGAGACTCTCGTTTTAAAGAAAAAGTCAGGAGGAGGACATTGACAATAGACAAACTGTGCTTGGGAAGTTAATGATATGAGATGATCCACTAGATGTTACATCTGTCATTAATGATATTTTTAAAAGAAAAAATCAAGCCTTTGTTGGTTTTGCTTACAAAATGAATGCATCTTAATTAGAGTAGTATATGGTGAATCTGGAGTGGAGTTATTTTGGTATTAACATTCTATTACAAAAAGCAAGGCTCTTATTAGAATAGGATGTATTACACAACACATGTCAAAATCAAAATAACTACTAAAACAGTTGTAGGAGCATATGAGAATTTAAATTCATCTATTAAAGCAAGATGTAATTCAGTCATTAAAATAAGACCTGAACATTATTACTTCCCTCTCAAGAGTTAAATGCCAACTGTGTAGAGTCCTCATCTTCCAGCAGCATCTGGCTGCTTGGGAGGGTCTGTAGGCTGTGCTGGCAGTATGGGAGCAGATCTTGGGACCATCACGTGGTTAAACTGCTGAGGGCTGTGTGCCTCATTGACCTGGATGTCATTTTCATTTGATTCATTTCTGTTTGTGCAATTGTATTTGTCTATGAAAAGGTTTCTAGATAAGATTAGAGCAATAATGTTAAGGGTTCTCATCTCACAGCATTGCCGTACTTATCTTTTGTTCATTCTGCACATTTTTCTTCATATATTTTTGCCATCATTTCACTACCAATCAACTCTGAATGTCAGTATTTCTTGCACTGGCACTTCTATTAATACATGACAACTCCTTTTTCATGTTTTAGACTTTCTTTCTCCATTCTCTTTCCTGTGGTTCAGCTTCAGTAAATAAATATGAAACATTTCTCAGAAAAGAAAAACTAAATATGTTTAATTTTATTGTTCTATTTTTTTTTTCTTTTTTTCTCCTAATCTACTTCCTAAACAGATCTTCCTGTGTTCTCAGGTCAATCTGGGGCCCAAATAATTCAAACAGGGATATCTGAATATATTTAAATATTGCTTTTATAATATTTCCATTAAACTAGGCATGAGATTTGCACTGAAGACTAGAAGAAATTTCTATATATGGCATACTTTTAAATATGCTGAGATGAAAGCATCTATTCTCCTACCCACTCAGATATTCTGTTTCCAGCACCTTAGTAAAGATTTGTTATGCCCTTTTACTACATGTGTTCCAGGAGAGCACTAAGATACCTTCAAGGACCATGCCCCTTACATGACAGGGCTTTTTATAAAACTCAGAAACCTCAGAGACCTAGACAGCACTAAATTACTTCATCACTACCAATGTCCAAAGCTCATTCCTGGTTTCCTGAGGGCACACACTTTCCTATGTGCCTACATTTTTGATTTGACTTTAAAATGAAGATCTCTGCCTCTAAGTTAGAGGTGAAAGAATTTTGCTTTATGTGGGTCCAAGTTTAACAACATAAATTTAATTTATTCATAACAATGGTCAGGATCCTTACCCTTAGCTCTTTGTATCTAAATTGCAAGGGCACATTAGCTCTGTACCTCTCTTCCACAGAGGTGTGCAGAAGCAGCCAGAAAAGGAAGGAAGCTCTGCTCCCCAGCCTCCAGCACAGGTGGACAACACAGGATAGTGTCAACTACCCACTGGAAGAACAAAGGAAGGAGGATGCCCTTTCCTCCCCACTGTTGTCTGCCATGATGTGAAAAAAACAAAACTTAAGAAAAAGAATTACATAAAAGGAGAGAAATAGGAAAATAAAATCCCTAATTAACACAGCATTTTGTATGTAGAATCATCCACTCTTACCCCTCTTTTCCAATATCCTTCCCCTTCACTTCAGAATGTTAACAAGCTGATTCCTCAGTGGCATTTATGATGTAAGGCAGAGATTTTCAATACGGCCTAAAGGATTAGTTAACAGAAATTGAGCATGTAATTCTCCTTTGAAAATTCAATCCTTACACTTTGCCCTCTAAGAGTAAATCCCAAGAAGATAACGTTTAAGATTCAGAATCACTTCATTATGAAAACTATGCGATTTCATTACAAGACCCCGCTGATTTGTAAGCAAACTTTTAAACTCTTTTACCCAAATTAAAAGCATTACTTCCCTAAATTCATCAATTCTGTGGCATCTTTACTTCTATAGAGAGATGTGATTTTTGCATACTTGATGAAAACACAGCTTTCACCAGTTTAGAAGGCAGATCAGCATATTAATGTGTTAGGGGGCATTCAGCATGTCACTCTCTCAGCGAAGTTTGTAAGTATTGGAACTGAAATAATGAATCACTTCATCAGAGTAGTCCATCACTGCTGACAATATTTATCTTTCCAATATTTCTACTTTCTTTGGAGCAACCTGAAAATGTTTTAACATGAGCAGCTTATCTGAAGAGATTTTTTATAAGTAGGAAGCAATATACAGGTATAATAAACTTACTAGTAAACAAATTCATAGTACGTGCATTTCAGAACATATATTTTGCTGAAGTATCAAAGAAATGCTGCCTTAAATCTTAAAATCAGAAGGAGGTCTAAAATCTAGACATTGTTCACAGCTATCATTTTCAGCAGACTTGTTTGCATAAAAAAATGTATGTGTAAATTGAAGTAAAACTAAGACCATTTAATAAATTATGAATATATCATTGTGGTATTTGACTATGTGGCATCACAGAGCATTTTAAATTTAGTATCTTGGAAGCAAAGGACTGTGAGGCCTGTAGTTTCCTAGGTCCTCATCTGCCATTTTGAAGGCTGCAGTAACATTTGCTTTCTTCCAGTCCTCAGGCTACTCCTCCTGAATACTGTGACCTCTCAAAGATCACTGAGAATGACCCAGCAATGATGTCCGTCAGTTTTCTCAATGCTTTTGGGTGCATCCCATCAGGGACCATGGACTTCTGGATGTCAGGATGGATTAAATGGTCTCAAACCCAATCACCCCCAACCAAGTGAATGGGATGATTAGGTTTGTGACCTAACCAATTTCTGTACGTTGTCCACAAGCAATTAGGTGTGTGGACAACATTAATTCAGGAATTTTTTTACTGATGATTGATCATTTAAGATCCCCTATATTAATATAAATATTCCATATGACCCTGACATGAGCTCAGTTGGTCAGAGCATAATGTTAATAACACTGAGGTTCCAGGTGTGATCCCTGTACAGGCCATTCACTTAAGAGTTGGCCCTTGAGCCCCTTCCAACTCAGAAAGAACTGTGATTCTGTGGTATAATAGTGTTTTTAATTTAAATATTTACCTTTATGCCTGAAAATTTGATAAAGAAAATAATTGTTTATAAAAAGCCTGAGGTATGAGAAGATTATGGAGCATGTCTAAGAACTACATATTGAATGTTTCATATCTTTATAATTTGAAATAACCTGAAGGTCCTCCAAAGGTGTAAAAGCAACCTCCCCAACCAGAACCAGGAGACCGACACAGGTCACTGAATGCTATTTTTTTAACTCTGATCTTAATTCATAGGTTAGCCCTAAAACTTTAAACTGGTTTCATTATAGATTTCTTAAAAGGATGTTGTGCTAATACACCGAACACTGTCAGCTGTAAGAAGATTTAAGACAAAATAAATTGTATTTTGGCCATGAGGTCCCTATGAACTACTGTGATAATACAATAAACTTCATATTGTGGGTAAAAATAACCATAAAGCATGGCTTAAAAACTAATGCAAGATCATTAAAATCTTTTTAAAACTTCTTTTTCATTCAGAGCCTTGTTATTTTTGTACATGGAGTTAGTCCAACATAGCATGAGTATCCAGTTGATTAACAAACCCTGAATGTAAATTAGTGAATCAGCCATCTAGCCTTTTTCTCTTTTTTAAATCATTGATAAAATGTATTAACATTTTGCAGAAATAAGCCTGCTTGCATGTTTTCATGACCCCCAGTGCTATCAGGAGGGAATAACCAACCTGATGAACCCTGAGAGCTTTGCCTGCACACATATGCACACACTTTGTGTGACTTTTATTAAAGGAACCACACAAATTTTGAAAGATTTGGAATTTGAATACTCTTCCTAGAAAGTCACAATCCAGCTCCATGAGACAATACTTCAGGGGATAACCCTGTGATTTAGTTAGTAAAGTCTCATTTGCTCTTCACTCCTTAGGAAACACTTATTGTCCTCATCACATCCCAAATCCAAGTCAAAAGATTGTGAGCACATTTTTCTTTCACTATTGAACATGGCCTATAAAACATGCAATAAGGAAAAAAAGAGTAAATTAGATCATACAGAAGTTGAATTAATTGTACATTTGAATTCTAAAAACAAGGAAGCACACATGCACTGCTCCAAGTCCTGATCTCTGAAACAGGAGGAGGTATAGATACTCCTTGGTCCTACTCAAATAGATACTGAAAGAGTGCACTTCCGAGGAGTCCCAAGGATGATGAGAACAATTCACAAGTGAGGTGTTCTGTTTTATCCGGATCCAAACCTTCTCTTAAGAAACCCATGGAAGAACTAAGGTGATCCTCATTTACTACTTGTTGCATTTATTTACAGAGAAACTCCTTATAATGCCATAATTTCATATTAATTAAACAAGAGTAAAAAAGACATAAAAACTAATCAAGGAGTATTCACTTGCAATAACCCTCAAATATTTTTAAGAGCCAAATATTAAGCAATTTCTTTCCAGATGACATTTTAAACTAATGAATATCAAAATGTCACGCTATCCTCAGAAATGAGAGGTATCCTCAGTTAGCCAGTCAGAAAATTACAATGTCAGTCTGAATGACCAGTTTCTGTGGAAAATGAAAGAATTATCCCCCAAGCAGAAACTGCAAATCCTTAGCAAGTAGATTTCACACCTTTTTGGTTTAACACTGTGCATCTGTTATTCTTTTGACTAGAATATCTGTCTTACTAGCTATTTTTATGTGAATGCTTCAATAACCCAAAGTTTTAATATATATAATATTTACAGAATAATGTAGGTATTATCCTAATCAACCTTATATTTATGTAAGTATAGTTAATATAGTATAAAATTATATTAATGTTATTCTGCATTTGGTAATATAAAAGATCTTTCTTGTTAAGCTTTGTCTTACCATTAATTTACATGTTGCTGATAAGTTCTGTTTCTTTTTTTATGTTCTAGCAAATCCTGAAAATCATATACAACTTGGATTTCTTATCTTACCTTCTGTGAAATGAAATGTGAAAACTAGCTCTTACAGTAGAGAAGTACCTTTTCAAAGCAATTCTCAGATTCTACAGCACCAGTTCTAAAGAGAACTTATTTCCCATGAGGACAGAGTTTGACTACTATAAGTAGAATTTACCATTGGTCTCCTCTACCTTTTGATAATCATTAATGACAGCTTCAGACAGAAAAGGGCAGATATAGTGAAAAGGGCAGATATAGTAAAAAGCTTTTAAAACTGCTGTTGCTAGAGGCTACATTTTCTGTCATAAAAACCTCTGCAAAAGTGAAACTCAATTTTTCCAATGGCTGTATTCTTTTCCACATCCAGATATAAAGTCATCAATGTAGTATTCAAGACAAACAAAATTGCAATTTCTTCAATGGTTAAATAAATAATTAATCCTTAACTCCTTCTTCTACTAATTTTAACAAAATCTTTACAAAACTGCTTTTATAGTGCAGTGCCTAGTATGAGCTTATTAAATTTTTACCAATACTTCTGATCACCAAGATACAATATGACCATGTAACATGTGGATATAAATGTATAGATTCCATTTTTGGTCACTCTAGCAAATACTTCAGGGAATTAATTTTTCAGATTGTGTTCAAGCTGTTGCATTGAAATTCTTGAAGAGAATAACTGGGGTAGACCAATTAAGGGAATAAAGCACTAATTTTTAACCCCAGTAAATTCCAGCAAAAGAGTAGCTTTGCTTAATGATTCACTGACTGCCTAAATATGCAAGAACAGACTTTATTAAGGTCCAAAGAAAAGAACATTTTTGAGAATTAGGCTGAAGTAGAGCTTTGACAGATAAGAAACTGTAAAACAGAGGAAGCTGTATTATTTACTTATTTACACACACTGAATGGAAACCTTGTGTATTGAAAAATTACAGAAAGGGTCAGGTGGTTTTGTTTGTTGGAGGTAGTGGGGAGGTAGCCCCTAATTAGGAAATTCCAGCATTTAATATAGCCAGAGAACATGCTTGAAAAGCATTGCCTGTCCAATTGCCTGTATGCTGTGCCAAGCAATAAAAGCAGATTTCTACATTTTCCACATCAGGTACAGACATGGTGAATTTCCTTCATCCTGTTAGTCTGCTCAAACACATCAAGTTTGCCTGGAAAGCTCAAGGTTTTGGCTTAGTAGGGACAGGAAATTATTAACCTTCGTAGGAGGCTTACTACAGCATGTATGGTTTGTGCTTGAAAGTTGCATGAAAACCCCTCTCACAAGCAGAGCCACATGCTAGTGATGTGTCACAAGAGATCAATATGAAAAAATTTAGTTCACAATTCAAAGGCAACTTCACGCCCCCGCTGAAGACTCCAGTCTGTCTCAGAAAATGTCATCCTGACTCACAGCTGTAAAGATCTCTCAAAGCAGTGAGTTGTTGATAGTTCAGTCCCCAGAGCACACAAGGAAACAGTGTAATTCTGTCACTAATTCAGTCCTATCCTCTAGGGTAAGCAGAGAACAAATATGAAGGAGGAAAACTTGGTTTGGGTACCCAGGCACTAGACTGAAACTGCTCTGAGCTGGAGAATGAAAACTGACTCTGAATATTTTGCTATGGAACATACACTTTCGTAGCAGAATGCTCTTCCAACAGATAATATTTTTCTGTTTTTTGGGAAGAACGCAAAATAGAATACTGGCAGGTTGTAAGCAACATAAATTACTAATTATTGTAATAGACAAGCTTTACTTTCACTTTGCTAACTTAAATCTGTTGTGGTTTTGATTAAGAAAACCTTATAACATCATGGTAAGATCATTCCAAACAAGAAACTATCTAGCACCTGACTGTTTAAAGTTATTGGTATGTTTACCACAATCATGACATTTAAGCCACTTAGGCCTCTATGGAATTCCCACCTGTCTAAATTAAAAGGGCTTGCCTGTATCTGTCTATCCACCTGTGAAATTAGGAATGAGACGGCCCTCTATCTCTTTCATATAAACCGTGCAGAGTTGAAAACCAAAATTGGTATAGCAGGAGTTCCAGCTTATACTATCTACCCTTATAGTCATCATTATCTGCACAACATTTAAGTTCAAATAAAATGTGTAATATTATTGACATTTTATTTATGTAGGGTATAATAAAAGTTGTGACTATGCAATCTCAGTCTTTTTGACTCAGGGTTGCCCTTAGAAATACCTAGATAGATGCAGTCCAAGACATTAATTCATAAGAAAAATGTAGGCAAAAAATTATCATGTATACTTAAATGAAGAAATCTCCCTGCTTTTCTTCAATCAGTCTTCTGGAGGGGTTTTGTGAACTCAACCAGCAGATCCTTATCATTCAGAATAACTCCTTTGGGAGGACTCATCCAGCCCTATATTAATGTATACCACTTTCTCAGTTACCCATGAACATTCCTTTTAAAGCCTTAATCGAAATAATCCATGAGACTTTCACCTCTGCATCTCTACCATTTTGTACAAATTGGTTCCTAATTATTCATGCAAACTAGAGCCTCACTTCCACCAAGCTTAACTCTATTTATATGCCTCTACTGCTCCTCCAAACTAGAGAGTCTAAAACCAGCTGACGGTATTCCCACCCCTATAATGAAAAATCTCCAAGCACACCTGTTAGGGCATGGGTGGATCCACCCCTGCTTCTCCTAAGGACACCAGGTCATCAGGGCAACATACCAGGCAGTTCTGATTGTGCAGCTTCATTCCAGATTAAAATAAAACTGTAAAATAGACACAACCCACTACTGTTCTACACTATGTAGGTAGTCCTGTCTCAAGGAAATCAAGAAAAGTAAATGTGCTTTAAGAAGATTTTGGTGATGGAACACTTTCTTTTGTTTAAATACATATAGAAGTGCTACCAAAGAAAAAAATTGACCCTGTAAGCAGACTGCAACCAGTGAGGCACTTAACAAAGCTGGAATTACACAATATTACAAAAATGGGAAGGAAGCAGGATGAGAAATTCTGGAAGGTCTCAGAACAAGCATTTGTTTAGTGCCGCAGCACAACATGCTTTAGACAAGGCTGAGATAACATTGCTACAGAAATAGGCTGTTTCTTAAAATTTATTACTTTGGTGGGGTAGCAGAGTGTGATTATATTTGGTATAGACCTGGACACCTGGTTTTGATTGCCTGGTGATTGTTTCCACATGTAGCTGCGCACCAGTGCAACCCTCTTCAGTCCCATGCTCCAAGAGAAAGTGACCAAGCCCCTGTGCACTTCTCCTTTGGTGAAGTCAGCAGTGAGGTCTCTGCAAACCATTCCCATTTGCTATCTTGCTTAGGAAAGTTTTGACCCTTAGTTTTTAATTGAATTCTCACACAGAATTTAATTAATAGCACCCAGGACATTTGGAAGTGCGTTAGTTTTCCTGCAGTCATCGTTAGTAACAGTAAACACCAATGGCCAAGAGATGCATTTAGATGATCCACAGCTCGTAAGATTAATCACCTTCACCTTTTATCTTTCTTCTCTCTACATTTTCTCAGATGATATGTCTTGAATTGAGATTGTTAATCCCATTTTCTGAAAAGGATAGGAAAAAGCACAAGGGTGTCTTTTCTCTTTATAGCACTGGAAAGGCCCTGAGCTGAAACCAAGCAAGCTGCATGGCACGTTTCATCTGAGACAGGAGAAATGTGCCCCAGGGAAACACAGCACTAAACTAAGAAATAATAGAAAAGAAATAAAAAGTAAAGAACCTGTGAGCAAGTGTGCTGGCAACTCTAGGGAAGCTGTCATTTCTGTTTCTTGGATTTACCTTTCTGTGCTACAATGTGCAGTCCTGACTAATCTGAAATTGCAAGTACCTGGAGTTGAGGATCCCCAGACTCCTTATTCAGTAAATGACTGACTCAACAAAAATAACAAAAATGGTCACCAGTGCAGCTATTTGTAAGAGTAAGTAACATGCTGCCTGTGGATTTTTCCAATTTCTCTCTGGTAACTGCCAGAGCAATTAATGTGTTCAGTGCCAGGGATGCTTCCCCTGAAGAATTTCTTTCACGGAACAAATTTTTTGTATTGCAAGAATAACTTGTTCTACCCTTATAGTCTGAGCTACAGTTTAGCCAAAAATGTCTGGTGCAGGAAAAAAGAAAAGACTCAGGCATTCAGTGTAGGTAGGACATAACAATCCTTCTATATAGGTTTTTTTTTAATTTTGACTGAGGAATATGTGCTTTAAATACCTAAATGCATTGTTAGCATTACCAGTAAAAATCATATTGCAGTTATAAATTCATTATAGCTCATTTCTTACATTTCCCACTCAGTCCTTTTAGGGAGATGCATGGAAATTTTCCCCAGGTTTCTGCAGCAACTTCATAACAAACATGCATGTTGCTGAAGCTGAACCTCCAGAACACTGGACACACTATTCTTTAACTGAGACATGGGAAAATGTGCAATGGTGCAGGGTCATCAGCTTCTCTCTCAAATATTCCATCTTTCAGTAGAGCAACAAGAAGTGGGATAGAATTAAATATCAAAGTTTTCCAATCCCCAAGTTCAAAAATATTTCCAAGTTTTCAAAATACTTTTTAAAGTGGAATTAAGATCACAGGCATTTGGAGGAAGGGAATGAGGTTAACTGGAAATCCTCAGTACATGTCACCTCTAGTTATACCTCCTTTTGACAATATTAACCTCTTCCCATTTAAAAACTCATGCTTGCACTTTCAACAGTATATCTTATGGGGATTTTATGCCCCAAACTATCAAGAGAAAAGTTAAAAGTCTTTAAAAAATGTAAATAAATATCAAATTTTTAAAAACTGTTTATTCATATGAAAAAATTCCCTTAAGAAACCAGAATCTTTATATGAAAATTAGACTAGTTGAAAAATGCTTATTCCAAATGATAATTAAAACTCACCAGAAAAAATATGGGTCAAGGAAGATTATGTTATATCACTCACCACTTCTTATTAGAGAACAGGAAATCAATGCAGGCTTGTTGGAGGAACTTTTCTGGAATTAATATGCTCAAGTTGTTGTGTAACAGAGACAAAACAAAACAAAAGCTTGAAAGGCTTACCTCTGCATAAAGTATTTCTAAAAGATGTTCAGAAATCTCACTCCGCAGAAGACAACTACTCAAATACACGGAAGCAACAGTGTTAGTTTGGTGTATATACTCACATACTTAGGCCTTTCATCACTGCCTAAAATAGTGATAAATCATAAAGAAAGAATGCTGAGATGTGACCCCAAATTTATTTACTTTTCTCTGGGCAAAGTTGAGGTTTATCAAGTCCATTTCCTTTCTTTGTGGCTAATGTAGGACCCAGACAGATGATGAGCTTGCCAAAGTATTCCTTGCTTTATGTGTCTATCTTTGTGGCAACATATATCCTATCTTTCAGAGACTGCCCACTACCTAAAAAATGTCAGTCTGTATTGTGCCACCACATTTCCTGTGCTTTCTCAGCTAATTACCAACACAAACATGAGTATCCATGTTAAAAACATGTATGCAGTCAAAGAGAACTTCATCAGCCCTTATCTACTTGGTTTTTCAGGAAGGAAAGGAAAAATGTCTGTAAATAGGGACTCTCATTTTTTTCCTTAGTTTTTTCAGTGTCAGCGACACTGAGGTAGATCCACATTTCAGGGATCTACTATAGAAGCCAGGACCAGACTGCAGTGTTTGGCAGCAGATGAAGCTGTATCACAGCCTCTCTTCCTGCCTTCCTCTTAAAACCTCTTAGGCTTCTTAGACCATCAGATCATGTGTTCCTAAGTGCCAATTTCTGTCTCTAATCTATGAATGTTGTACCCTAAATTATTTAACTTAGTGTCTAATATATATGGGCTATGAAGGCATAAACAGTGTCTGAGGTCAATTCATCCTATAAGAGCATTGGTCCAAAACAGACCTTAGCTTTAAACTAATGGGGTGTGTGATGGAGAAGTGGAGCACCATGGTAAAAAAACCAAACAAGACCTCTAGCACATCAGTACCAATATTCAGAGAGGGAAAAGGATGCTGCTTATACTGCAGCTTGTGAACATGGAAAATAGCATGGTTCCAAATACGTTCACTTGTAAAAGAATGGAAGAAATATAGTTCAAACACATACATAGCAGAGCGTTAGTACCCAAAGTAGGCAATGAAATCTTAATCACCATTACATGGCTTGGAAAAATGGAATTGCTGTATCTAGATGTTCTTTAAAAAGTGTGAATTCTTGAAAAATATGTGAAGACAATATCAGAGCTAGGAATTTTTTGTTCCCTTTAAGGTAATAGTTGAATTATTTTAATCCATTTTCTGAGAGAACATATTAAATGCTGTTTTTTTATTAAAAATGCATAGAAATGAATAAGTGCCCATAATAAATAGCTGATGAGTTAATAAATATAGCTATTAATTGTAAATGAAACAGTGTTTTTTTGTTACCAAAAGAGAATTATAGAATCACAGACTCACTTAGACTAGAAAGGACCTTAAAAGTTATTGAGTCCAACCATTAACCCAGCACTGCAAAGTCCCCCACTAAACAATGTCCCCCATGCCCCACATCTACACATCTTTTAAATGTCTCCCCAAACCCTGACCCCAGCACTTCCCTGGATAGCCTGTTCCAATGCCTGGCCACCCTTTCAGTGAAGAAATTTTCCTGATATTCAATCTAAATCCCCCATGTGGTGCTTGAGGCCATGTTGTCTTGTCCCATCTTGCACACACTCACACACAGAATTGTCCCTACAATTTAGAGGTTATTCAATACATTTAAAAGTCATCAAAATGTTACAGAATAAACTGGCTGGTTTGTGTCTGGTTCTAGAATAACAAACAAAAAAGCTGAGTTCTCTGCTTCTAGAATTCAATGCTCCTGATAGAGATTCTCAATGGTGAGGCAAAAGAGAGAAAGACCTAGCCCTAAAAAATACATAGAGAATTTGACAAAGATGTAAACCTTTCCTTAGGAAGAGAACTCTGCATAGTTTTACCTCTGATGTACACATTTGCATCCATAGGAAAAAAAGTGTGGGCAATGTTATTTAGAACAAAATTATCAGCAATGGTATTTTACTTTTCTGCTGGCACCTTAACTTTCTAATTATTCTGCACACATTCAAACTAGTAAAGAATTGCTTACATAAGGTACATGGCACTTGAAAGACAAAGAAATGCAGTCTTGGCAGAGTTCACAGACTGACAGGCTGAAACCCTTGCTTGCCTCAATGACAACACTTCTACCACTTTGATTTGAGATAAGGTTTCTTTCACAGACATTAGGACTGGAATTATTATCTCTTCTGATGTAAAGCAGAAGAAGTGATAGACTGTCATCCTGCAACTCCTGAGCTGTAATTCAACTGGAGCAGACCATTAAAATGAAATCTTATGTTAAATTATTCAAATGATTGATTTATTGACCTTTGAAATAAATAATAGAAAAAAAATCCCATTTTGTCAAAAATTGTCGTTGTTTGAAGACCATGGATAAATTTTCAGAAGTATTTTAGAGTTGAGTGGTCTAAATATTTATTAACTTTGGCATGGAAGTCACACAGGAGCATTTGAAATTATAATTTAATAGCCAATTAGGACATAATACGGAATCTTTTCTCCTGGCTGCTGACTGAAGGCTGTTGATGTCTTGTACATAAATTAATATATAGAATCAATTTAAATAAGATAAATTGGTATATTCATGATAGTTTTCAACTTGTTTATGTATGCTTTGATGCTTACAAAACAAACATATACACATGAGATAAATAGTTACAGTCTTCTGGAACCACGCAAGTCTGTTTTTTAATTACTTATGTGACTCATTAGAGTGTGGTGACAGTGTCAAGTTCTATCAAAGAATGTCAAATTGTTTGAATCATGACTGATCCATGCAGCCTTAAGCAGTCTGTGTGAGGTAATACAACGTGACATGCAACCTCATGCAGTGTCAGAAATGTCATTATTTTTCTCTACACATTACTTGATGAATTCAAGCAAAATTTTATGTTGAAATTCTCACTGGTGGAAACATTAAATATTGCAACTTCATTGTCGTTTATTAGGAATCCCATATAAGCAAAGGGAAGACTTAATGTGCCTGATTTACACTAGCACAAAAAAGGCAACTAATCTTGACAGAGAAAATTCCTACTGTTTGTTGTATGTTTAAAAAAACTTAAGTCCATATAAGTGAAGAAACCACCATGTAATTCTCCACTACATTTCTGCATTACTTTTAACAGTTTAAATTGCATCAATGAAAGAAAAGGCAAAAAATTTTAAGATATTTGTTGCTTTGGTTTAAAGAAAAGGACTTTGTAAAAATAAAATAATGAAAATGTAGTGATTTACAGTAATGGTTTAATAAAGGAAATTAAAAGATTACTTTCACTGGTATATCATAAGGTTTTTGCAAAAACTTTCTTGAAGTCACTTACAAGATCAGGTCTGTATTTTAATTGCAACACAGATATTAGTCTCCCGTCCCCATTTTTTTTCTTACAGCACATTGCACATCTCATTTCTTTTAAAAAAGTAACATTGAAAATGTTCAGCATAATACTGGAAAGTAAGACAGTGCTTTATGCCTCTTTCTAATTTGTGCAGAACCACATGTCTGTTACACATCCCACTCTTATCATTTTTATCTTCATTAGCAATTCACTTGTCAGTATTCTATAAAAAAAGTACAAAATGAATACTTTTTTAGAAACATAAACTCAGCTGTCTCAGCTGTGTCTGTCAAACTGATATGTACCATCTTTATTTAGGAAACCAAGTCATCTTGTTGTTCCATCAGTGAATATAAGTATTGATATTTTATGTAAATAAGTGCATAATATATTACATTGAAAAAATCCTTGTAATTTTTACTCCCAGACTATATAGTGGACTTATAGTTTAAAGATGTTTAGTACAGTACTCTAATGGTCCCTCTTTTATGAATTTTGGTAGACCTTTTGAAGGTAAAGTTAAAATATTATTTAAAAGAAACAAATCTAGTAAATTCAGGACCCCGTGAAATATATATCAATATGTGACAAATATGTAAGACTGTCTTCAAAAGAGTATTCAGTTTGAACTCAGGAGAAATAGATTTTCTTGAGGATCAATAATTTTTTTTGAAGATTATTTGAAGTACAGGAATGTCACACAGTTCATTAATAACAAACATTTTAGTTTCTGACTCATGTAGACCAAATTCTGTTATCCCTCCTATTTTGAAAAGTGATTTATTCCCCTGAAGAGAAGTTTTGGGGATTACATATTTTAAATAAGCAAGCATATTCTAGGTTAGAAAATACTGAGGTTTTAGAAGAGTGAGTTCACTCTTCCTCACATTCCTTGAAATAATTCAAAATCTTCTGTTCCATTCCCATATTTTAAAAAAATCAAAGAACTGGAAAACATTTTACAAAATGAGATTATTAATTGCTAATTAGTTGTTGTCTCTGTTAATTTAGCTATAGAATCATAGAATCATAGAATATGGTGTGTTGGAAGGAACCCATCATGATCATCAAGTCCCACTCCTGGCCCTGCACAGCTGACTGCTAACTACATGCTTGTAATAATTTTTAAGTCTCTGCTTTAGCTGAAAAGAAAAAGACTGATGTAAAAAGATGTGTTTCCATCTCCTTAATGAAAAATTAATTATCCATTTTTGGATATCCCAAATCCATTTTGGTTTGTAATGTCCTGTAAGTTTCTCATATAACCATGGAAGAACCACCTTAGTGCGTTTCATATAGATTAGTATTGGTCTTACAGCCATGGTCATGTTTCTTTCTGTAACTTTGTACTTGTACTCCTGAATATCTTACAGATATTTATTTCCAACTAAATCTGTCTTAACAATGCTTATAGTATAGTATAATACTGAGAAAAATTTCTCTTTGCTCTAAAAAGGAGCTAATGTACCACAACTCCAGAGGTCTCTGACTTAAATCTGCAAAGTAAATCTGAAAGAAATTTTGTCATTTTTCACAGGGATTTTCAGGGATTACCTTTAGCAAAATCCCATGACAATGAAAGTGAACTTCACAATACAGAATATATGAAGCATCTCCCGATTAAATCTTCTTACAGAGTTTCCACTGACCAGAGGACTGATAGGTAGGGCTCACAGCAGGAAAACTTTTATCAGTATGTGTTTAAAAACACTTTACTCTCTGACTGTCCAGGTCTCCAAGGACAAATTTAGCAATGAAAATGAGAGGAAGCACTAAAAGTGTTAAACTGAACTAGAGATGTGTGTGTGTGTGTGTGTGTTTGTGTGTGTGTGTGTGCAAGGCACTTGGATAGCCTCTTTGGAGTCCAGAAGAGGTGAAGTTCTCCATGTAGACATATCCTAGGAATGTCAACAATATACAGAGTAATTAATGTAGCTTAATGTGTAACAGAAATTTTTCACAGAGCATTACAAAAGCAAATTTAGCAATTTTGTCATGAAGAATATAAAACATTCCATAAGTTTAAAGACCCACACTCAGTAAAAAACAATTGTTATGGTATCCTGAAATAAAATGGTTAGTCCTTTTAAAAACAGTTATCAATATTTGAAATTTGTATTAGGTAATTAGTATTTGTAGTTCTTATTGAAAATCTTCAAAGCCTAACAAAATTTGACTTATTGGTTTTCCATCATTGACACTGCACTTTGTCTGCATGCAGAAACTCATAATTCAGGTTTAAATTAATTTTGTATTTTAAACCATCATATCCTTGCCTCTTTTAAAGTGATGAAAGAGTTAAGAGGCTATTGCTAGAATGTTTTTGGTGCAGCACTTTTTGAAAGCAGCAGATCATTAATATTAACCAGGTTTAATATTAATGATAGAACTTACAATATGGTATTAAAATTTGAATGAACAGAGTACTGTGCAAATACCAGTTGTGTACAAGAGTATAAAATGGAGTATCTCATATGGGAAATTATTTTCCATCTCTGTGCAATTTTGACTGCATATCACTTGGTTAACAATCTGCTAAGGAGAGATCTAACCAACAGAGTCAGCTCGCTCAAGCCCCTTCCCAAATTCTTTGTTTAAATATTTTCTAGAGCTGAAACTTTGAAAGTACTTTTGTTTTACAGTTCACCTCTTAGAGGTACAGTATAAAGTCTTTTTAAAGGCTCTGAAAATAGCCCTTTCATATTAAAAACATTTAAAATCAAAGACCTAAAATAATATCTATATGCATTTTTGCTAATGTCATTTCTTGATTCACTTCAAAACTAGGTGACATTTTTCCAGGGTATATATTCCCAAAGGACACCACACAGACTTTGTCTTAGCAGCTGCTGCAAAGTCATACATGAATACTGTCCAAGAATGCATAATGCCTCCCTTTATATGCACAGGGCCAGAACAGCTTCTCCTCCAGGAGTTCCCACTGCAACAACCAACAGGATACAGAGGCTCTGAGGTTTATGATCTCTGCTTAAAAAGGAGCATATGGCCATCCTACATCTGTGCATACATCTTCACTACAGGGGCACAGCCTCTGTGTGGAATCAAAATTCCTTCTCCCCACATTGTTCCCACAACTAAATATTCATATATTATTGAAATTATGCCTCTGTCTGACCTTTTTCTACTTCTGTGAATGTTCTGGGTCTGTTCAGCTGCTACTTCCAGAGACAGAGGATTAAGTGAAGGAATTTCAATTTTTAAAACTAAAATGGGGTTCATAACCAATTATTATTACAGAATTTCATGAACTGCCTCTGCTGTAAAGTGAAAAAGCTATGTTTTGGTAGAACACTGGAATCGAAACATTGTTTGGGTTGTTTTGCTTTGTTTTTTTCCCTCACAAACTACAGTGCTAATAATTGTGCAGGTAATTAATACTGAGATAAACAACTGCAGTATTCTTGATAATCGACACAAACAGTAGTGCTTCAGAGTAAACCCTTAGTATGATCAGAAACAACAGAATCTGAATTTTATTGAGTAAATTGGAGTGTACAATTAGAGATAAGTATCAGTTTTGACTATCACACTGTTCTCTGCAGGAAAAGTTTAGTCTAAAGTTTAAACCTTTCCTAGATTTGCCAAATGGGAGCAGCTTCATGCATAGATTCATCAAAATGCCCTTTTCTACAGAGTACGGGTAAGAGCACACAAATTGGTTTCACATACAGATGAATTTTTTAATCTGCACACTTTTACTTCATATACAAACTATCACTCTCTTGTCATTGAATGCTTGCTTAATCTGGATAATAATAATCTGGATAATAATTTAGAAGCAAAACTTGCACAAATAAATTTGGGAAAAGTCATTGAAATATTGCACATGAAGTTCCTCTTTATTTCCTTTTGTCCTTTTCTTTTCCTAGCTTTCATTTCTTTTCACTTCAGCTCTTGATCCATGTGGCTAAATTCAATGTGCCCTTATAGCGTGGAACATATATATTATTAATATATAAGTATGTATGTATGTATATAGAGGAAATGAAAACCTACTGAATAAAAGCTGTAGGCTGTGAAATCAAAGTAGCTTTGTTTTTTTTCCACAAGTATTCTTTTAATGACAGTTATGCATATATAATAAATCAAATAAATTACTTGAATCATAAGCCTTATTACAGATTCCTTTTCTTTAAAGAATAATGTTCTTGATTCTCTACTTTTTCTCATAAAGAAAAAAAAAATGTCATTAAAATCTAAGGACTTCACAGCTAAGTATCATTTAATGAAAAACATTGTGTGGTATGATTATATTCATTCAGTAGCATGTCCTTAGTTCCTGAGGTCAGAATGGGCAGCTGTATCATGACATAGTTATATTCTGCCACGGTTTTGTGTATATTGGCATAAAGTAAAGCTTAAGATTTCTTTATGTTGGAAAGAAAGAAAACTTTTCATGCCAACCAGTGAGGACAGAGTGGTTTGGGATGACGTGATATCGCAAAGTCGACTGCAGACAAATATGTATTTTTAACTCTCCATTCATCAATACTCTACCTAGATAAAACCTGCCTTTTACTTTCATGAAATAGAGGATTGTCACTTCCAACTTAACCTCTCCACTGGGAGCAGAGTAGAGGTGCATCAGGGTCTGAAGACCAGCGCATTTCATGCTCTAGGAAAGAAGATTGTTACTCAACCTTTTCACTTTGATACCCTATGGTACAACCATGCAAAATTAGCCCTGTCATTTTATCCCACTGCAGCTGTGATCTGCAACTGGGGGCTCTGGCCACACATAAAATACTGAAGGTTTTGAGCTGATCTAAATTTCAGCATTACATAAACAATATTACAACTGTATTCGGGACACAGTCGTATTCAGTTGCTTCTCAACTCCTCCTAGAACCAAGTGGATTTTATAGGTGCCACAGGATCTCATTGCTCTCATCTAAATGTTTCTTGAAAGGCCATTTACTCAACAGAGAATGCTTTCACTCACCATCTCTCACCTAACACAGTTAATTTGTAGCAGTACCTACCTCCAGGTGTTTATTGCACAGCTCTGCCTTAAACAACAGTTTCTGTGTTGAGCTAATCTTCCCTAATCAATAAAATCCCAGTCACTCCTGATTTTGGTGAACTGCCTGTATTTTCACTGGGTGAAAAATGTTCAACATGATTCAGTTTCTGACTGTCAGACCAGAAGCAAAGCCTCTGCAATGGAAGCATTCAAGATGCGTTGTTTGTTCTGTGCGAGCATTTACAAATCCAGAGACAAGGTTTTGTACATCCTCCTCTGAGTGTGAAACTTATGACATTTCACCTACTTTTTAGTATTTTTTTTTAGCAGCAATAGCAAGCAGAAGCAGTAGAAGTGTGAAACTATCAGGATTCTGACTCAATTGTAACAGAAACTGACATTCCTACACACCAAGTTGTATTTCAGGATAACAAAAAACTTTCAGAAGTAAACATAGAGGTCACTCCCTAAGGTACTGGGCTCTGGTATATCTCTGGAAACAGAAGCCCTTTATTACATACAATATAGCTCAAAACCACTATTTCAAGAAGAAAATGAAAAGTGCCAATTTTCACAGATAAAGGGAAGTTTACAGTTTTCACCTCACAACTAGGCAGTATTGAAATCCCATTAGACTGAATCCTACTAAAATGAGAGAACAAATGGAAGTATCACTGGGTCAGGTTACAGCCATTGGTTCTGAGCACTAATACTTTGGCTGAGCATTAATAGAAATTTCCATTATATACAGTTGTTTTTTTCTCTTTTCTCCTAGACAAGCAATCATTCCTGTGCCTGAGAACCTGTGATCTCTTTAGCCACTTAATACACATGCAGTTCAGGTTTCACTTTGCAAGCCCTAGCCATCCTTTCAAAAAGAAAAAGGCCTCCTCCACCCCCCAAAAAACACACAGAGAAATTGTTCAAGGTCTTAAATAACCAAAAATTTACTATTTATTCCTAAATATTCTCTCCAAGGTGGCAATGTCAAGTGCCTAATAGTACTCAGGCATAAACATTAATTTGATTTTTGTTTTTCCTGTGGCCACAAATGGAAAGAGTATAACCCCATCCTGTAATAAAAGCATCTTTCCCATCTTTCAGCTCTTCACCTCAAACACCAATAACTTCTCCAAGTCATGAAGGTTGTTGCTCTGGCACAAGAAAAGGGTTCATCCCCCTTTGCTTCACTCAGGCATATCTCCCCTTTCAGCAGCTCTTACTATTTCACATATCTGCAAAGGGCAAGAAAAGCCTAGGCCAATTATCTCACAGACATTTGGAAAGAAGAGAGAAATCCTGGGAAGAAGTCCCCAGCTGAAACCTCTTACCAGCCTATGATTATCCCTTCACTCCTGCTAGCTGTGCTGTTACCTTCTAGGCACAGGCTGTAGCTCATATTGACTTCTCACCAGGATTTCTGCATCTTCCTGCAAATGCCTCTAAACTTCTGTTTTGACATTAGCTACAGTCATAATGAGTAATGGGAAGTAGCTATTACACATTTTATAGAATTCATAGAGTATGTATTTGCTTTTGGCATGCAGTCCAGCAGAGAACTGCAAGATTAAGTAGTTACATCTTGCAAGCTGAGAGGCACATTTGCTGTATCGTTAATAAACATCATTGCTTTGAGTGCATTTAAATTAATATAATTTGTTAAATCTTTCTGAACAGGAAATCAATTTTACTAGGGTAGAGACAAAAAGTTAATCAAGCTTAGTCAGAAGAAAATTAGCCTTTTCAATTTTGTTTACAGTAAAATAACCCCATAGTTTTTTAGCAAAAAAATCAGCAGCTGAAATTCTGAAGCAAAATCTGAGCTGCATAAAAGATTTCTGAAAAGTCAGAAAGGTGACAGGTTCTTTACAGTTTTTACTGAAGTTTCAGGAATTACACAGGGAGTTACAAATACAGCTTCTGTTAGCACTAATGGAATGTCAATGAAAACACAGCCCTTCAAGTGCTCTGTGCTCTGAGGAGTTTGTGCTGTGAAAGTATCCCTCCAAAATAATTTTGGTTTATGTCATATGCCCAAGGCAAATCAGTATTTTTCTCTCATCACTACCAAAGTATTGATGTAAAAACACAGATATAAAACAGTCATCTGCAGGGCAGAACTCTCCCTGAAAAAGCAACCATTTGTTCTGATCTGTCTCTCAGCAGTCTTATGCTGTGGTACAGGAGAAGTATCAGGATTTTTAAGTGTCTTCATTTTGCCTTTTGAAGAACTTATGAACCATAAATACATACTGGCAGGGACCAGATCATAGAGAAAACAGAAGCAAGGAATAGACTTTCTGACTATCTGCTGTAAGTGGTCATGAGTAATTTGCCAGAAGACATTCCCAGATGGTGGAACACACCCTTAGAATTTTTATTTCAATGGCAAAAAAGATAAATATTTTTATTTCTATGTTTCCAATTTTTAAAGTTTCCCTAGGCACTCTATTCACAGTCCATGTCCACTTAAACTCATACCTGAAATAAAATAGGACAATAACAACCTCAGAATGGCTGGGGAGGACATTCATTGCAGAACTGCCTTGTCTCCCTTCAGCACCTGGAGCAGCAGCAGCAGCAAGAATTTGGCCTTTTCTTTCTTTATTTCTTTCTCTCTCATACAATGCTGACTCCCTGTTTACAACAATCACTGTCAGATATTACATTAACATAATCTAAATCTGACTAGTTGCCAAAGTCTTCTGCAATGATGCCATTTTTTGATTAGTTAGAAATAAATAAAGACTCTTTTAATATATATATATATAATCTTGATGATTTCTGCTCTGATACTCTAGATTCATAGCAGTGATAAACAAAACTCCTCAAACTACCTGGGCTTGCAGTTGGCATGAGTTTTATATTTTGTGTATGCAAAGCAGAGGAAAGGGGAACTCAGAAAATTATGAGTTTTGTATTCAGCCACTGTCTTTTTTCAACTTGACTTCTGTCATCACTTTGCCTTTAATCAGGATTCATATTATTGTCTCACCTCAGATTACCTTTTTAACTTTTCCAAATCATTAAAATAGAAACTCTAAAATTGAACTTCAGAAGACGTATCTCCACATATTTTTCAGTATTTTTCTTGCCTGTAATCAGTCACTGAGACTATAATGCAAAGTAAATATTAATCCTCATTGTTCACTTCCCCTCACATTCACTCTTTCACGTCCATCCTCGCAAATTTACACATCTCTTATGAATATAGTTCTTGTTTCCCTTCACTTTTCTTTTTATTTTCCAAGTTGGCCCTTCCTTCTTTCTCAGCATTTTACTTTGCATATTGACCTACATATATTTAAGCTTTAATTGACTTCTGCAATATTTCTGTAGAAAAAATTTTTTTTTTTTTTTAGTTTCATGCTTTATTGTGCATCAGATTCTGACTCTATGTCCTTGCTTTTGAAATTCTGCAGAATATCCTTTCCACAATGGTCATGGCTCTCACTTCCAGCCCCAACTCTGATCATCACACTCTGCCATGTTGTCTCCTTTTTTCCTTACAAAAAAAATTTGCACCTTTAGTCTTTTTT
This sequence comes from Hylia prasina, assembly GCA_013397195.1. Taxonomy (NCBI): domain Eukaryota; kingdom Metazoa; phylum Chordata; class Aves; order Passeriformes; family Sylviidae; genus Hylia; species Hylia prasina. Next base: position 1,212,035 of record VYXD01013944.1, read on the forward strand.
AATTTTTTGCCTTGTTCAGCAGGCTAAATCACTCATCCCTTCAGAAATTTTCATGATTGATATTTTGAAGCTGCAATTCCAGTAGCAAGACTATACATATGACTACTTCCTTCAAATTAATTTATACTAGTGAACCTGATTTCCAAGAATCCAGCTCCGTTTTCAGAAATCATCCAGGAATAAATAGTAACCATATGATTAGGAAAACTCCACCAATGCTTAAAGCCTCACTAGGAATCAATGCTCAGTAGTGACATTGAGGAAAGATGTTCAGCTACAATTACAGAATTAGAGATGTATTGACTTTTTACTTGAGGCTCCAACTCTCGGTAGACAGCTAAAGTGATTCTGTGTACATGACAAGTTCATAACCCCTGATGTTAGATCTACAATAATTGTAATTATTGCCTACAGAAACATACCATTTCACTTAATCCTTCATGATTTCAGGAGCCATATTGAACTCATTTTTGTAATTATAATTCTAGTGACAAAATTTCCATGGATGGGAAGAAAGCTCTTTGACTGAATGTTTCAATTCTCTTTCAGAGTTGTGCTGTCAATGAATAGTTTGCTGTTTGTATCTAGCATTTCAGATTTTCTAATATTCCTGTCTTTGAAAGTTCTTCATCTGTCCACATAATCTACCTTGAACCATAGCCACCCAGAGTACAGCAGACCCTCACACTATTCTCTCCTCATCAGCATGGCCAGCAGGTCTCAGTGGTATATCCCATGGTGTGGTGGGAGGGTGTGTGGGAGAGACTGAGGACAAAAGCCTACTGGGACAGCAAGCTGCAGTCCTACTTGTATCTATGGTTGCAAGAAAACAAAGGAACAAATTATCCCCAAAACTGCAAGCAGAATTCACCTCACAAAATCCCTTTGGCTCACCCTAAAAGAGAAGAAAGGAGCAAACATACATATAAGCACACATAAAAGACAGATGGGCAGGAGACCAGGAATTGGAAATGAGGCCATATTGAATGTATCTCACAGAATATACATAGCAAATGTCAATCAAATTGACTTTTGGAGTTTTTTCCTAAACTGAAGTTTTTTCTGCTGAAATCAGTGGATTATACCTCATGAATTCCAATCTGAAAGAATGCTAGGGGAAAATAGGTTATTTCATCCCATTTTTCTCCCTTTTATAGGAAATATGGATAAAATGACTTGTCATGAAATCGGTCTCCCCATAGTGTGGGACACAGTCTCTGCATTCCCTGGGACTGGTGGTGGGACAAGAGCTGTCTGCCAAAATCAGGGAGTTGTATCCTGTCAGTGTGGAAAATATTGAACAGATCTAAATTGTGAGACACATAAAACCTAGATTTATGTACTGTGACATCCCTATCAGAGGTTCCCATAACAAAACCTGTGTAATCCTGGACAGTTATATATACATTTGTAGGGTATATTAAAATGTTATTTGTTTTATGACCATGTTCCAAGTCAGTTCTTGTCCTTTTTGAAACTGAATGACCAATGTCCCGATAGTACCAACTTTACTAGCACCAGTTTCCAACAGAGAAAATTATACATTATGGACTAATTAAAGGTCTAATCTCCTTAGGTAAAAGATCTCCCTATTCCTTCTTTACTTGATTAGGATTTTGAGTAGTGGAAAACAAAATCAGCAGGCAGATTTCATTATTGTATTGGGGTTCAAGAATAGTACATTTTTAAAAATAAATTTTGTAGTTTATTTATTATTTAAGAACTTGAAGGAACGAAACAGCTTAAATAGCTTAAATTACTCTTTCTCAGAATTATGCTCCTAGGTGCTTTTCAAATTTTAACTCCATTTTCAAAGCACACAGGGCAATTTAATCAGCCAGTCCCCACTGTTTGCGAATCATTTAGTTCTCCTTAAAATCATTTCATTGTAGTTTAAATACTAATCTATGGTCCTTCCTCTCATCTACACTTCATTTCTTCTATATTCTTAGTGGACATGGAGGACAACATCAAAACCAAGGAACTAATATATGTATTTTTAATTGTTTGGAAGGTCTGAGTTTGGACCATTTAAATGATTATTTTTCTTTCTGATTTCAGAGCTACCTTCTTTTCAGAATCATTGATCCAATCTTTTTTTCCTCAGTTCTTAAATTAAATTTTTCTGAAAATTAAACAGAAAAAAATTCCTGCAGAATTATCAGCACATTTTTACACACATAGGGACAAGTATCTCACAGACAGCCATGGCAGGATTGTGCCCAAGTAATCAAGCAGAGCAGCACCAAACATGTCCCCAGGTGAAGAGGTACAGCAAATTTTTAACTCCCTGGCACCAGGTTACATACTAAAGTATTATCAGACTCATCAATATAGTAGAAAAGATGGAAAGTGGGTGCTCTGTGCCAAAGGCCCATGTCAGGTATTACATCAGGTGTCTGTAGGAGTGAGAAATCACCTCCCTGAGATTGCACTGCCACTTTGTTGTCATGACTTGTGAAGGAAAAGCAGCCACCCTATTTTTATAAGCCTATAAAACACTGAAGTCTCTAGTGCAGCTGCCTGCAGCCTGCATAGATGCACACAATGTGCTGCATAACAAAGCATATTAAATTCCAAAGAGGAGAGCTTCAGCATCTCTGGCTGATTTCCCAACAGGTCTGGAACCTTATAGAAAGAACAAGATGTTCAGTCATCTTCACAAGAAGTGAAGAGCATGGTGTTCATAATAGCAACTGAATACATAATGACCCACAGTAAGGGAAGAATAAATATATAGAGCTACATGCAAGATATGCAGCAAGTCCTACCTTGGCTTGCAGACCACTTAGAGCTAAATTCAGTGCCTGCTCTGGCAGCAGCACAATTAGTGGTCCAAATGCTGCAGCCATGAATACAGAGCCTGTAGTTATCCTCTACACACCGCATGCCAAGATCATTCACTTTGCTGAGAAGAGAATTACAGTATCTAAGTGGCCCTGCTGAACCATTCCAGTATCTAGGCACACTGCAAAGTAGGCCATTCTCAGCATGAGTATGGTATTTTCTTTTATATACACTATCCATATGGTAAAAATAAGACCCAGATTTTGCAAAGAGCTCTGTACAGCTAGACTTGCTTTTTAAGCTAAACCAGGTCACTGTTTTGTTGATGCAGTTTCATGCTTAGGAATTGCACTGAACTGAAGGCACTAGCTGTAATGTCAGATACTTCATTACATGAGTTTCTGGAAGCACTCATTTGCATATCCTTGTAGCAGATCATTATAGATGAAAAATTATACCTGCAGATACAGAAAAATACTAAATTAAGACAGGCACTAAAGATCCCAGTTGCTAGTGTCATTTGTCACTGCACAAAAATCAATGATTACTTTAAAAAGACATCTTATCTATGTGCAATGTAAAATAAAGATACAAAACACCTCAAGAATTCTCTATATGAGTCTCTTGACATCCTAAAACTTTTTCTGAAGTAAAGAACTCTATTAATATTATCTTTGAAACCTACTTCTCCCCAGCTGAGATCATCTGGGAAAGGCATGAGAGGTCATATCTTTTCAATTTCTGTGTAATAATCTCTGACTCTGAGAATGGTCATCCCTGAAAATCAGGTCAGTAACACAAAAAAACCCAAAAAAAACCCAAAAAAAACCCAAACAAAAAAACCCCACAAACAAACAAACAAACAAACAAAAAACAAACAACCCCCCCCTTCAAATATACATTTGTAAGCATGAGGTAATGAAACCATGTGCATGTTGTATCATCATTATGTCAAACTACACATTTATCAACAATCATGACAGTTCATGAATTTTTCTTGAGGTTCTTGACCATCTTGACAGTAATCCACTGGACTATGGTTTTCTCAATGTCCTTCTTGAAATGACCCAAAAGCAGATGAATTTCAGGTGTGAACTCACAAGTGACAACAAGGGAAATAACTACAGAAATTTTCTTTCATCCACTGGCAATGTTCTTGTTAATGTTTCTCTGAGTTCCATCTAAACTGGTTTGTGAGGATTGTCTTATCTGAAATGAAAGCAAAATATTGGCGGCTATTCAAACTGGCATGCACTCTGACAACACAGGTTGTATTTGACAGGTTTGCTACTCAGTCAGAGAGTTCCCAGCCTGTGAAGATTTACAAAGTTATTTTTCTTAGGTCTGAGAAATTTATATTTTTATATTGAACACCATGAGGCTACAGCTAGTCCATTTTTGTATTTTCTGCGGTCCTTCAGCATCAAAATTCTGCCATTTGGCATTTCAGTCAATTTTCTCCTTGATGTACCATCATCCATAAATTAGCTGAGAGTGTATTATGTCACATCATCCAGCCTCCTGATGAAGATATTGAATAATACCAGCTCCAGTATTGACACAAGGGTGGCTCTGTACCTCTGCCAAATGAACGTCAAGCTGTTGATTACTGAGCAATGAGCAGCGCGGGAGGGGAGGAAAAGCCCCGGCAGCTGCACAATGAGCTTGGCAGGCTGGCAGTACAGGAATAAAAATTAGCCTTAGGCTCAGGAAGGTGCCAAGCAGAAAGGTGTGGAGGGAGCCATGTTGTGGCAGTCCTGTGCTGCCCTTGGCATGTCTTTTGTAGCTGCAGTGTGCTTGGAGCTCTGGGCTTTGTGGTTTTCTGAACCCTAACCCTAGGCATTTAATTCCCAACTGTTGTGGGCTGACACAGTTTGGTTTTTGTTTGAAGGAGGGTGTGGGGTATTACCCTGCCAGGACCTAAATTTCCTTTAGAAACGTTGAACACCTATCAGAGGCCTGTTCTTGGCTGTTGGCAGGAAGTTTAACCACTGAGAAAAAGGATGCAACTTTTGTTAATACCCTCTAAAAGCTGAGAAGGCAGAGCAGCTGCCCTCTTTTTCTCCTGGCAAGCGACCAGGTAACTGATTTTCAAACATTGTACCAGCCCATTTGTACAGCCCACGGTTCCTCTGTTTCGAGCTTAGAAATGCCTGGAAGCCAGTGTCAAAAGCATTGCTCAGGGTCAAGGTGCATTAACCCACTCTCCTCTCAGACATATATTTGGTTTTTTCTTCAGATAAATAGCAAGCAGTGCAGTCAAGTACGTTTTACCCTGGTAAACCAGTGGTGACTAATTTTATTCCTTTCTTTCTTGGAAATTAATTCCAAGAGGATATGTTTCCTGATCAGGGACTGACGTGAAGCCTGCACTTCCCTATTTCACATTTCCCTGTTTCCTTCTGGCTGTTCTTTGGATGGAAGCTACATTTGCTTTTTTGTAATAATTGGGGACCTTGTGTAACACAGCTTTTCTTTAGGTGATAGACACTTTTAGTGCTTTCTCTTTGGGCACCCGTGGGTGGCTCTCCTTGGTAGAACTGTCTGTGCACATCCACAGTTTCTGCCTAGCCCCTAACATGTTGGTCCTGTTGAATCTGTCCCCTTCCCTCAGCCCTTTGGGTGTCTTTTCCTTCTTAGAGCATTTCATAACATATTTTAAAAGTGTATTATGAAATGGTTTCGATTCCAGGCATAGAAGCCTTAGAAATACTATTGATGTAATTTCAATATGTTTTCCCCACCCAGTTGAAAATATATTATAATTTCCACTATACAGAGATACTTTACTATTGGCCATGGAAATTTATGCAACACTGCTGCTTTTGTTACATAGGAAATCTGAGCAGAATTTAGGAAAAATCCAGTGAGACATCACTATTCCCTGATACTGCAGCAATGTCATGATATAATATTATCAAATGAAAATAAGAAGAGTTATCCAAAACCTTGGGAGAAGGGGTGGCATCATTCCATTCCTGTCAGGAAAGGCTCTTTCCACAGCACTCTCTTTGCTGCTGTTTCCACTGGAACAGTAGTTGGAGTTTGAGTACTGCTTTTATTTCAGTTGCTGGAATTATCACTCTCAGTGATCTGTCAGTGCAGCCTCTGCACTCAGCCTACCACAAACAACAGATTAAATAATTGATTTTGAATTGATGTTATGATAGAAATATGAAAAATATATACTATAGGAGGGATTTCAGCTGAAATATGCAAATTATTTTAGGTACTTTTAGGTACTTTGTCCAAGACATGTGTTCCAGTATAAAAGAATCTAAATAATCTACAGAAGAGCCTCATACATATTGTAGGTTGAGTGAAACAAGTGTTGAAATATGTTCTATAAAGACATCCTATTTTTCATCTGCTCTGCTAATAACCTACGCTGGACACAGTTCCATCAGGGGAGAGTGAAAAAATCCAAAACACCACCTTTTCCACATAGAAGAAATAAGTAAAACATGAACAACTTTAGGAAGGACTTCAAAAGGTAGGTACAATCTGACTTTTAATTGACATATATTTGAATTCCTTGCCATAATCCCAGTAGTGGTGTGTTTGTCACTAGTTGTGCCATTACCACTGGGATCATCCTCTGTGGAAATTCTAGTCTGCCCTCTGCTTTAAATCCCACACCACAATTATCTCATGGGAGGGCTGACAGAAATGACATGGAACCTCACAATACCCCCTTCCGCACTTTATATAAGCCATTACATGAGTCAAATAAAATGATTTATGAATGCAACACTATCTTACAGGACCAAATGGTGCAACTGCAAAAGGTGGCTTTGAAAAGTCTTCCAGTTTTGTCAGGATAAGAATAACAGATCAGAATTTCTCTTCATGAAAGGACCTTAGAATTTGTCTTAAGATGTTTCTCAAATTTGTAGTCACAAAAGAAAAATAAAACTGGATTTTTTTTTCTTCTAACAGCTAGAAATATATTTTATTCTAGGACTTATAGTCCTCCACAGAGTCACATCTTTATATGCAACAACACAGAGGAAATTGCGTACAGAAGTGGGCTAAAATGAATGAATTTTTAACCCTGTAAGAGTAGCTGCAGGAAAAAAGGATTAAAAACTAATAGATATTAAATATGTGTGTGTATATTGACACATTTAGTATAAATCTGTGGGGTAGTGTGAAGTCAGACCTGTCAATGGCAAAATGCATTCTCCCCTAATGCATGATCCAGTAGAACTCCCTTCTGGGACTAACTCACACTGTAGGTACCTGAATTAAAGTTCTCTTTACATCACCTGACACTTTCCTTGTTGTTCACTTCAACTGCTTCTTATCTCAGAAATGTTTGGTTTTAGAGAACAAGAAATAATTTTTGAAAATTTATAATTTAAAGACAAATATCCCAACAGTGTCCCTATTAAAAAAAAAAAAAAAAAAAAAAGGATGGTGATTTTGTTCATTTAACTGCAGTCCTCCAGAGAGGACATGAATAGATCCCATATAAGTGCAAAAACTTCATGTTTCTTATTGAAAAATCAGACTATATCCCACCCACAGTTATTACTGTTAAATTTGCACCTGCTAGATTCAGTCTATCTTAATATCAATACTTAACTAGAACCCACAAGTTATCAAAATAAAACTGTATTACTTGGTCTTTAATGCACTGTAACCAGATAACATCCAAACCACATTGATTTAAGAAATAACCAATTCTAACACAGTTTTCATAGTCTCTGAATTTTAAAGTATTTCAGATTTTTTCTAGATAATGATTTTTGGATGCAATTAGAATCCAAATCACCTTTGAAAAAGGAGACTTAAACTGATATTTCTTGCTGTAATAAAAAAGGACATTTCTTTCAAAACATGTCTTTGTAAGTATTGAGGTTCATCTTCAAAAGAAGCTTCTGTATCACAACTCATTAAGGACAACTAATAATAAATAGCACAAAATTATTCTAAAAGTGATCAGCAGCTGAATTTATTAGTGCTTCAAAACAGGTAAATCTTTAAGCATGAATTAATTGATGTGAATTTTGTCATTAAGACTGACCATAAGTCATGAGTGATCAGCAAGCAATATTATAGCACTTTCAAAAAGCTGTTTTAAAATTAAAATTCCTATAGAAATTTGAAAAAATATATGAGAAGTTCATCTCTACTTACTACTGCAATTTGCCCTATGAATTTAAGGAAATGACGTGAGTCATCACTTCTGAAAAGCTATCAGAAGAGTCTTCCTGGGTTATGAAAATCATTAAAAATTTAATAAAGTAGACTCTATATGGACACTTGCTCAGGTGACAACAGAGGGCTTTGATATTCAATTACAATAATGAAAGCAGAAAAGAGATCTTTGGAACATGCAATAGAAACTGGCAGCAAGCCAAAAGGGTTGGGTTTTTTTGTATTAAATAAATCTATTTTTATTTTGCAACTAGGAACCACCATGGGAGTTTTGTGCTGAGTGTAAAATTGAAAAAAGGAGGAAGTAACAATAGCAAATCAACACCTTCAGTACTGGTACTATCTTAATGCAAAATTTTCATAAAAAGCTAACAAAAGAAGGAGAATAAGAGAGAAAAGTGACCTCTGATGCTATATTGCTGACATGCATGGCCTGCTAGAAGGCTCTCAGGCTGTTACAGGACTGTTATGCCTGTCCTGTTGAAGGCTCTGTCCAAGCTGAACAGTTGCAGCTGCACTGTATCACCCTTGCCTTGGAATCACCTGTGACCCCTCTTTCTGTGACAGACATGCTGGCATCCACTGTTCCCTTCTGTTCAATGCTGCAGTGTGGCAGCTTGAAGCACAGAAACTCGGTGGGGGTGCTGAAGTGTTGCATCATTCTAGTGCAGTAAGTGTGCAAATGTCAAACTGCACAAAGCCAGAGCAGGGTCAGGGGAGCCAAACCTGGAGCAGGTTTATCTGCTCATCTATACACAAACCCTCCCAATTTTTTTACATGCATACATAAACCCACCCAATTTTTTGGGGACATTCATAATCTCCAAAGCCTCAATCAAGTCAGTTTGTTTCAGAAGGAAATAGCTGACTCATTTTGAGAGAAAGCTTCAGAGTTAATTAGCTGTCACACTAACACTGTGGGATCAGGACCCAAAATCACTTTGGAGAGCTGGCTGATCTGACAGTGTTAAAATTCTCTATTAACGGGTCATGAGATAGAAGAAAAATAGAGATGGATGCAATGGCAAGAAAAACCAAGTTAGTTCAAGAACCAATGTGCATGTCTAGAAAGCATGTGAATTGCATCCAAGATAGAAATGTTTGCCTTTAATGTCTCTAATGTCATATTTGACAATTCATCTGTGTCAAGCTGGGCACCCACAGTCCATTTTTATATGTATTAGAGAGTATTTTATTAAAATAAAACTAGGATTTCAGGCAATGGCTGCTGATTGATCACCTCAGCAGTCTTAAAATGTTTTATTTTAAGAGAAACAGATAGAATTCTTTGATACAGAATTCTTTGATACTCTAAGCTTTGAAAATAAAAAAGAGCTCTGAAAGAGCTGAACCACTTCTTCAAAAAGAAGATGGGAATATCTAACTGTTGTTCCTGAGTTGTCTGGACAAACTGACCTGGATAAACTGACTAATTTCAAAATTATCCATTTTAATCACATGCTCATTAAATTAGGAGAAAGTGAGAGATAAAAGGATGTAATTGTCCATATTTTAAACTTGACATTTTAAACAGAGGAAGGAATCATTGAGGACTGAGCATGTCTCTCCAATATGAAGAAGTTAGAACTCTTAGGGAATAACTCTAGGCCTTGCAGATGAAGTTTGACCTTTTTTTCATGGTTTCATTCCATTTACAGCTGGGGGAAGAAGTATTTGGTATTTGTCATCCCAAGTCACCGTTACGTATACTAGAGCCCATGTTTGTATACTACATATACAAACGTGCTTTCCGACCATGGGAAGTGAGGAATTAATTCCTTGTTTTACTTTGCTTACTTATGTGGCTTTTGCTTTACCTATTGAACTCTATTTATCTCAACCCACAAGTTTTCTCGCTGTTAATCTTTCCAGTTCTCTATCCCCCAACACGACAAAACAGAAGTGAGTGATCAGCTGTGTGGAACTTAGTTGCAGACTAGAGTTAAACCATGGCAAGGATGAATATATTCTATTCACAAAGAGAAATTTGACATATTTTGCATGTTTACCCAGTACACCCATGAGGTTTTTGAAAGTTTGATGTTTTATTTTGTGCTTAAAATTGAAGGATTTTTAATCACTGTTTTTAAACAGTGAATTTTTAGTAACTTAATAAAAATAACCAGTCTTAACACTTACCATGTTCAGGTTCAAAGCCAGATATGAAGTAATCACAATAGACTGTCTCATTTTGTTTCTGCTATTAAGCGCTAGAAAATGTCTTGTTGAGTTAAATGCATGAATAAATATTTTTATAGCCCAAAGCACTTATTCAATTCAAGCACTTCAGTGTTGCCTTAGGCAGGGTCTTTATCAGTTTAAAAACACATTAGATTTCCTTAGTTGTATTATAGTGCAATTGTATTTAAAATCTAGGATTAAAAAAAAAATAGAAAAGAGATAGAAATATAAAACCTATTTTAAATGTATAACTCTCTGTCTTAGTTCATTATTTCTTCTCCTTAGTTAATGCTGATCCCTTGGACTGATCACCCCAAGGGACACATTCAGACCACTGGCTTTCTTTCTGCCCTATATTCATGAGAAGAACAGAGGCATGGGAAAGCTCTTGTAGCAGTAGAGACTGAAAGAACAGTGTTTCATTCAGAAAAAAAAGACAAAATGAGCCATAATGGAGAGGGCAGCTAAGGAACTTGGATTAATCTTTTTCCGTAATAGAGAAATAAAGAACCTTCAGTGAAAGGGAAAGGTAGGAAAATCAATACTTAGAAATGAAAACATTTCCTACACAATTAGCAGTAAACCTCCACTAGAAAGTACTGCAGAAACTAAGAACTTATCAAGGTCAGTGAAAAGCAAGAATATTCACAAACGAATAGAGGTTCTTGTACTTGAGCACAACTGCTGTCTGCTGTAAACTATTTTTCTGGGAGAAGGGAAGGAGCCAGTGTCATTGACGTTCTGCAGGAATTATTGCATCCTTTGGCCAGCATGCTTAGCCTGTTACAGTCAACTCCCAAGTGTAAAAAGGATCCAAGACTGACCTAAACTCACAGCTCTAAGGTTACTACATTCTATCAAAAAATTGATAGAATTGGCTTAAATTTTGTCTTAAAAGAGTAATGAACCAGTAGTATTTCTGTTTGCATGCTGTGCATGAACCCCTACAGCTTTAAGCACACACAGAGTCTTCTGAGATAGCTCACAATGAAATTATTGACATGTATGTGTTTTCTGACCCAGACACTTTGATTATACAACTTGTGGTCATGAGTCAGAGTTCTCACATCCTGAGAAAGAAATTTTTTCTGGCTTTTTCTCACAGTGTTGTGCTGTTTTTTCCACTGTTTCAATTAATTCAGTAGAAAGTCGGTGAGTTTAACAGAGTTTCATATCAGTTAAGTCTTGAGGAAAACACTTCAGAATGATATGCAGAATGCTACATACTGTTCATCTACAACAAAAAATTGCTATCATTCTATTGACATTTAGCTTCTGGGGAGTATGCATAATTTAGAAAATCATAAATCTTTGCATGCAAGAGCCATTGTGGCAAAAGCCTTTAAACTTTTTTAAAAATGTATGTTTTTATTCCCTGTTAGGAACCTGGTCTCACATTGGTCTAAGTTGAAGCACAGTGAGAAATTTTGCTTCAGCTCATTTTTGGGAGGGATAAAGCATTATTTAACAGTTTTAGAAAAACCTCTTTTTTTCCTGTCTTGTTTTCTTGTACAAGTGTACTTACCTTGTACTTGTCTAAGTGCAATTTGCTTGCATTTTCCAAGATCAATATAAAAACATTCTGCATCTTTTCACTTTAACACAGTGAAAAGAAGCCATCATTACTAAAATTTATGGTAACACTTGACACTTTATGTTCCTGTAGCATAACTTTATTTTTAGGTATATTTATGATAAGGTAGTGTCATTCTATTTAAGTCATTAGCTGTCTGTGTTTGTGTGAGTGTCAGGAGAACCAAAGGCATTGTAACACAGCATTATGATAACATGATTGTTCCAATATTAAATATTTGGCTAATTTAGTGTGTATACCATCTTTATTAAAACACGAGAAGTAGACATTATGCCTGACTTCAAAAACAAGCAGCAGACATATTTGATGTTCAGTACTTGGTGTCAAGTCACAGGCACTTGTCTAAGGGTAAAAGCACAACAGAAAATTGTTTTTCTTATTGTGATCAATGACAGCATGATGAGAGACAAATTCCACAACTTTTATATCCTCTGAGTGCTCCTGCTGACTTCAGTGCTAAGTATTCCACTAATGAGCAATGAGTGAAGCACAGGGAGTTGATTGTGAAGTTTAGGGACAGTTCCCCAGCTAATAGAAATCAGAAGTAGCTCTGAAATCAGTGATGAACTTCCAATTCAAATCCTGATTTCTGAATTCATCAAAGGACATCCAATATAATTAGTTGTATAATTAGTTGTAGCAGTAGTAATGGTAGTAGAAGTAGCAACTGCTGTTGCCTGTGCTATTCCTATTACTATTAGGTATTGTCTTACTTTAAGATTGTAAAGGCTATTAAGAAAAGTACTAATTAAGGTACCAAATTAAAACACATTTCAATTTATAAAATTTTGTACTTGCTTCATTGAAGATAAAGGAGTATTATGCAGCAAATTTAACTTTATGGCAATAGTCTCACTTTTTATATAAACAGTTTATTTGTTCACCACCACTCAGAGGTCCATATCACAAACTAAAACCTGCTGGATTAAGCTGTTAATTAAACCTCTCTGATGGGGGAAAATCTAGGATAAAAATGGCAGTAAGAGATAAAGAGTAAAATGATCCAATTCTGCTCACACCAAGGTCACCAGAAACACAAAGAAAATAGAAGGCCTGTATATTTTAAGGCACATTCCTGCAATCTGATATTTTTACACTATATCAGAACACATTTCCAAACACCACATGGTTACAACATGGAGTTTTGATGCTGGGATAATGACATCACCATCAGAAGCACATCTGTGATAACTTATTTTATATCTTACTCTGTGTAACTTTTCACTGTAGGCTGTAGGTTAACACTGCCTAGATACAGCTTCAAAAGCCTGAGATGAAAATCTTACAGTATAAAACAGAAGGTAACCAGTAAATAGCAGAAGAGGTATGGATAAAGCTATTGTCATCATGCAGTTCCATATCTTTGAGGTGTTCTTTCATGTTCATACTCTTTGTTACCTTATCCGTGGGGCTCAGTCCCATTTTGATCCATCTTGTTCATCCTGAGGGATCTGTATCTCCCATTATCCTGCCTCATAGATCTGCTTCCTCTGATGTCTGTTCACTCACCTATTTACAGGATGCTGGCACCAGTTCCAGCATGCCACAGTGAAAGGCTTCATCACCCAGACAGAAAGTCTTTTAGCAAACAATTTATTACTCACTTGGTCAAGTGAATCCCATTTCTTGACAGCTCTCATACCTAAATCAGGACTGACTGTCAAACTACCTGGGGCAGAGCATTTAGAGTAGCTGAGGATCTGGAGTAAAAGATGGCAAAAGCTCCTTAGTGGCTTAGCTATAACACAATCACTCCTTCAGCTTCTAATTTCTGGTTGAAATTAGCTGAAAAACAGGAGAAGACAGCAATCTGAGATGTTTTGAATTCTAGAAAGGAAATGTAGAAATATGAACTATTTGAAAATGCAGTCCAAGTTGCTTAGCATGAGTACATTCTCTGTTGATTTGAAACAGGTCACTGAAGTGCAATGAGTCAGGGTAAAAGCTGCACTTCTCATTCTGTGGGATGCTGACCTAATTAAGGAAAAATGCTATAGTGCTTGAGAGACACTGTTAGGTTGTAGATTGGTTTATAGATATCTTACTGCATTCCCTAATTTTCTCTGAGTTTTTGGCTTTCATGCTAAATTAGCCCAGTCCTGGGTCACTGCTAAATGAGATATTTTGGAACAATTTCTTAAGATGAACCCATGCCAGAACTGTCTGTGCTACATCTCTTGGGTGTTTTTGAAGCCAGCATTATCACCTTTAGGTCCTTTCAGAAGTGTTCATTGGAATAGAGTAAAAAAATAATATTTTACACATGACAAAAATGATTTTTATTTCATTTATCATGTACAATTTTGTTAATGTTATTCTATGTTTCAAAAGAAGCCAAATAAATTCTGATCTTCCAATTAATTGTACCCAGAGGCAGATATAGGTACATGCAGATGACTGCTGACACAGAAAAGCTAATCTCTCCTTTTCCTCACTCAAGCATAGTCCTCAATTTCTTTTCTGGGACAGGTTTCTACAGATGTGCTTTTCTTCATGTCTTGTCTTCTCTCTGTTCTGATGTTGCCTGTAATTTCTGTGTGACACAGTTTGCTGCCTTCCACTCAACAATAAAAATATTCAGTTTTCAGGTTTTGTAGAATCCTGCTAGATGATTAAATATCAGGACAACATATGTTATAACCCTGAGATCCTGCACAGCTCTCACACTTGACAGGTTGGATTCTCAAGTATCATGGGCCTATTAAGTTCTATTAATTTCCAGCTGTGAGATGAGAAAGGTGGTGGCTAGTGAGGATCAATATCTTGTCTATTGTAAATAGGTAGTCTGCTCTAGTATAATTTCAATATATTTGTCTTGCACAGAATCACAAAATCAATTAGGCTGGAAAAAATCCTCTCAGATTGTTGAGTCCAACCTTTGAGTGAACACCATCGTGTCAGCTAAACCACAGCACTGAGTGCCATGCCCAGCTGTTTCCTGAACACCTTCGGGGATGGTGACTCCTCTGTGTGTCTGGTACAAACAAACTTGAATGAATGACCCAATTGAATAAAGGTCTCAGGGATAGATTCTGCACAAATCCAAAACTATATTTTAACAGAAATCTTATTAAGAAATACAAAGATATTCATAATGTCAATGAATAGAAACTTATATGGGAAAAGACCTGTTACACATATGGAATATATCAAATCTAATAAATATAATAGAGCTTTAATCCAATTAAGCAGAGTAACTGTTATGGGTTGAACACAGCTATTGGCTATTTTTTAACCAATAAGAAACAGGATTGTGACTTTTAAAATACCGTATAAAAAGCTGAGTAGGCAGGGCATTTGCTCTTTTTTCTCTCCTGGCCAGCAGCAGGTAACATCGGGGGGCCGGGCCC